>OZ026612.1:58985168-59005168 GCA_964020975.1 Hermodice carunculata
ACATATAGATATGGATAAAATACATTGCAGTAAGATCGTTAGAAGAAATAGCACCGTTACATATTAGACAAGCATTCCAGGTATGCCACCACCAGGGATATTAGACAAGCATTCCAGGTATGCCACAACCAGGGCGGCATAGGATATTGAGCAGAAAAGACCATAGTTGAAATTACAATTATTCACCTCAATATAATGGAATTTAGTCTAATTGGTGTAATTGTGTTAAAATGTATTCGGTACAGCCTTTCTTAAAGCTATACAGGGAACACACATCCCGGACATGCTGAGGTATATTATTCCAAATTTTGGATCCTAAAAAGGAGAGAGGGATCTCGGGGAGAATTGGTTCGAAAAAAAGATTAAAATTTGAGGAGGCTCGTGTGTTATAGGTATGGATGTCAGATCCAGGAGTCAGTGTGTTTTGGAGGCAAGGAGGAATTTCATTATTTACAGTTTTCCAGAGAAAAATACAGAGATGATAATGTAATCGCTGGCTAACGCTCAACCATTTAGGAGTCCTCAGCATGTCCACGATGTGCGTCCATGGGTGACACTGGAGGATTAACCTAACGGCCCAGATTTGTAGTCTTTGCCGACGCGCAGTATCTCTTTTCCTGAGGTTGCTACCCCAGACTGTACCACAATAGTCTAGATGGGGTAATACCAACGTATTATACAGAGTAATCAGTGACTCAGTCGTTAAAAATTTAGCTGCTCTGCTGAGGACACCAAGAGCCCTCTTTAATTTGCTAACAATCTCATCCAATTGGCTTTCAAATTTAAACTCTAGGTCAAAAGTGACTCCTAAATATTTGCACTCATTACTTTGGTTTACTTCAGTGCCACTGAGTGATGAGCCAAGGTTTGAATTTAGAGACTTCTTTTTCGGGTTGTTACATATGAGCATAAACGTAGTTTTACCCATATGGAGACTAAGTTTGTTGACATGCAGCCAGTCTGAAACATTAATTAGGTCTTCCTGCAGTAAATTTGAATCAGTGTCACTGGATTTGTTACCACAGAAAAAAAAGTATCGTCTGCATAAAAAAATTAACCATTGAATGTTTCAGACAGAAACTAAGCTCGTTTATATAAAGCATAAAGAGTAACGGACCCAAAATTGATTTGTTCAACGGTATTAAAAGCATTGTTTTTTTATTCTTTAAAGATCCAATGCAAACAGACCAAAAACTTTCTTTTGGTGAAGTTCATTAAATATAGTTTGAGTAAGTTTGTGAAGACTGGTCAGAGTGGAATGCTTTGGGGGAAAGCCAGATTGCTCCAATGAGATGAATTGGTTTTCAGAACAGAATTTATAAAGTTGATTATGCACAATTTTTCAAGGAATTTAGATATGATTGGTAGGATGGATATGGGTCTGTAATTTCCGGGGTCAGCTCTCCTGCCTTTCTTAAAAATAGACGAGACTCTGTCTGATAGTCTACCAGTCGGTTGATGCATACATTCCTATGGATTATAAGTTTGACCTTGAGCATGGACAGTCATTACATGTATCTACGCCTTTAGTGACCTTGAAATTGTTTAGCTCAGATATCTTAGTCTCGAATTTGCACATCCGGGAACTTTCGACACGGCCAACCACACGTAACTAAAAGGTGTGAACAACAGTAATGCAGCCACAAAGAGCTAAGTGATCATACAGCATGACAACTTGCATATTCTTAGCTAAAAAAGACCAACAAAAACCCGCTCAAAGTTCGGCTTTTTGACAAGATATTTTGACAAAATTTTGCAACCGGTTTTACGAGATTACACTTTCTTCAATACTATGAGTGAAACTCGTAAATAGCTCTAAGTGCCGCGAAATTTAATCGGCAAAATAGCCAATGTTAGCATGGAAGTAAATGGCGAAGTCGGTGAATTTTCACAGAGTTCTCAATGAGGTGTGACGTCACAGCGAACTCGAGAATAGAAAATCAACCGTGAAATACTGAAATGAATAACGGCGATATTGTGTAACTTACGAAATTAACCGAAATAAAGCCTGTTTGTTTCAACGCTTCTTCCATATACCCTGCTACCTGTATACACTTCGTGCCTCTTACTTTTGCTTTGCCTTTGAATAATTTTTCGCCGATTTGTGCTTAGAGTCGATCGATTTTTTAGCAATTCCAATGTGCCACAGTTGTTGAACGTTTTGAGGACATGCGCGCGAAGGGAAGTCCATTTTTAGAGGCAATCCATTGGGGAGAAATCTACAACATAAACGTTACGAGCAGAAGATTCTTTTTATTTTTCCGCCTTGATGGAATTCCGCTGTTGACCGTGCGCGCAGTCGCTGGAATTTTATAAATACAGCAAAAATGAAAATTCCAAGTGTTGAAAAACTTATTTTGAATGTGGTAAGATGTTTTGAACAGGAGAAGGAGCGAGGTAGGCTTTTTAAATCTGTCCACAGACCACGCAATGGAAAGGGCCGCACAAGCCTTAAGTTTGACAACAAGGCAACTAAAAAGCTGGATGACTTTGTTGTTAATTTTTTGCAAAGGAAAATACAACAAATGTTGAAAGCAAAGCAAGTGGTGACAATCAAAGACCTCCAAAATAGTTTAGGAACAGATATGGACATCAGCGTTCCTCATACAGCCATTTGGAAGAAAATGAAAGAACTTGGTTACACATACAAAAGAAGCGGGAAGAATTTTGAACAGTTTCAAAGGTCAGATATTGTAAGTGCAAGGCACAGATATTTGCATGCTGTCAGAGAAGACAGGGAAGAAGGCAGGTCTAGAATTTATAGAGATGAAACATGGCTAAATGCTGGACATGCACACGGCAGGGAACGGCAGGACTCAATAGAGCATGGCAGAGACAAGGGTACAATCGGGAAAGGATCTAGATGGATAGTCATTGACGCTGGATATGACTTGTACAGGGAGCAAGCCAAATGTTTCAATCAAAATCATCTAAAGATTATCATGATGAGATGGACAGCGAGAACTTCAAGGACTTGTTCAATAACCAACTCTTCCCAAATATTCTAGACAACAGCATGATAATAATGAACAATGAATCATACCATTCATCATAGGCAGTTAGAGTTCCCACCACAGCAACCAAAAAGGATGCTATAAAAACCCAGTTACAAAGCAAAGGTATAATCACACGCCCATATCATGATTTGTTCCCCCCCCCCCGCCCCCTTTCCAATCACATTATCGTTGTTGTTGCAATACAAGAAGTTCCAATAAATGAAATGTCACAAATTTATTATGTAAACGTTGATCAATTAAAAGTAATATTCATAACCAATTGTCGATCCATGGCTGTGCAGTGCCACACATTCATTTTTTCATAAAACAAAATTTAAAACAAACAAGAAAAACAAAAACAAAAAAACGAAAAAAAAAAAAAAAAACAAAAACAAAAAAAAAAAAAAACAAAAACAAAAAAACCCCCAAGAAACCTCCCGCCAAGAAAACCAGCATTAATTTAAAAAGAAAAGAAAAAAAAAACACACTTCCACTGAGTTTCAAATCTGGACAAATAACAGAGTAAAGACAAGTGCTGTCAAATATACTTTTG
Source organism: Hermodice carunculata (assembly GCA_964020975.1). NCBI lineage: Eukaryota > Metazoa > Annelida > Polychaeta > Eunicida > Amphinomidae > Hermodice > Hermodice carunculata. The sequence goes on from OZ026612.1 coordinate 58,988,718, forward strand.
AGATGCTCAAAACAAAGACTACTACTTTGTTCTATATCTAGATACGTACATTACAACGCACTTGCAACTCATAGCTAACCAAAATGTGGGGCGATAAGGTAATGAAAACAAACAAAATGGTGAGAAATTGTTGAAGTGCTTAAAAAGTGAAAGACAAGTTATAATGCATAAATCACTGAAAACAATAAAAAAAATGACCTCAGGGCCTGTGCACAATACAGTAATCATGTCTTGAGAGGCCACCCAATTGAGAGATCATGCAATCGCTTGAGGCCTGCTATGGGATTATCAGGCAAAGACAGATCTTAGTAGGGGAGGAACATATGTTAAACACATATCTAGCTGCATTGAACCATTCATTTCTTAAGAAAGGGGATTTGGAGTAGTGGCTATGTGGGTTTCTCATTTTCAGCTAGGTTGCTTGTGCCAAAGGTTACTGGTGCAAGACCCGGCCGTTCTATGGTAATAAAAGCAGGGGGGGGAGAGAGAGAGAGAGAGAGAGAGAGAGAGAGAGAGAGAGAGAGAGAGAGAGAGAGAGAGAGAGAGAGAGAGAGAGAGAGAGAGAGAGAGAGAGAGAGAGATTTTTCGGGGGGTGTTTTGTGTTTGTTTATTTGCTTTTTTTTTTTTTGTTTTTGTTTTTGTTTTTAATCATTTTTGAATTTTGCCTGCAAAACAGAATGTACCCTGTGTAATTGTTTTGAAAAATATCACACAGCTTGATCTTCTTTGGAGGTAGCGTTTCGAAATAAGCGTATGAAAGGCAGGCCAAACCCCTTTAGGGGGGTGGTGGTGGGGGGGGGGGGTGTTTTAGCCCCAAAATTGATAGACAACCCACCTGAAAATGAATCCAAAAGATGAAGCACATACTTTTTGCAGGAAATTACACTGGTCTCACATCATGTAAAAAATCATGACTAAAAATGCACCGCTGTGAATTTATTTCAATATCACATGAATGAAGAATTTTAATCAAGAAAAGCAAAAGTGAATTTCATCTTGGTCACAAAAAAAAATAAATAAATAAATAAATAAATAAAATAAAACTACTGAAACAACAGGTATCAAGATTTTCAGCCACACATGGTTACTTTATACATTCGAACTGTGAGGCACAGATTTATAGACCTTTGCTTCATTTTTTTTGTCTTTCTATATCTGCCCTGTTTAGTAAGAATCAGTGTATGTTACCTTGGCGATATATGATGAAGATCTATTCAAAATAAAAGAATTTCACACTAAATAGTCAAATTATAACTGCCATAATGTAGCTGATATATTAGCTTCTCTATTACTTTTGTTAAAACAAACATTTACTGTACTGTTTGACTGTGTGTGCAAGATGATTTGACCTCACAATTTTATTTGTTATGTGCCCCACTTAAAAAATAAGTATTTTCTTTATCAAATTTGGCAGATGTGGGGGTAATTGATTTGTTGTTTCCTCTCCTTGTGAATTTTAAAGAAGCTGCCAGTAACATAGCATTTGTTTTAATTTGAGATAATGTTGCCACTTATTTAAAATACAAACCTTGCACGATTTGTGATTTGTACAAACAAACTAAAATTATAATTCATGTTTTCTTTACTTGCGATCAGAGGCATCCATTTCACTGAAAACATGCTCAAGGCCAATCTTCTGAAGCTTGTTCAGTAGAACAAACCAACCAACAAAAGCCTTGCCCATCAGCATGGACACAAAGTAATTCGATTGCCCCCATACTATTCGGACAAAAATGCAATTGACCTTATTTGGGCCAACATTAAGGGTCATGTTGCCAAACACAATAGGAGGTTCACTATGAGTATGACTGGTGTTAAAGACTGTTTGAAGAGGGTCACAACAAAGTGCAAGAGTCAAATGCCTGGTGTGATTCAGTACAGCATGTCCTGAAGGAAGAAGAGAAGTACTGGTCAATGGATGGTCTGGGCAATCAGCCTGCAGTTGAACTATTTCTTATAAATATTGGTAATGAGACACCTTTATCATCACAGGTAACTTCATCATCATCTGCTCCTCCCTTCAGTCAGCACTCACAGTCATCATCGTGTGCAATGGCACCATGCTGGATTGGTGGTGGTGACTAGGACATTGAAGCTGTTGAATGATTTGGATATGAGGACTGTCCAAAATGGTATCATATGTCCTGTTTAGACCCTATTAAACAGGGCCAAGCCAAAAATAGGTTGGTCACACAAGCCTCCTGGAGCTGCCCCGTTCGCAACGCCAACGGTGTCGGTGAGAGAAGATGTGTCTGTTGGGTGTGTTTGGCCACCACAAGGGCTTCAAATCCCTCAATTGTTCTCTGCTCGCGTGACAAGTGTTTTGCATGTGCACATACTCGATGCATTTTATCAGACAAAGGAAAACTGTTGACCCAGACTGGTGTGTGGATATGTCCCCCATGTACAGACACCTGTGAAGCAAAGCAATAACCCTTCACATTTACAAAGGTAAACCCTTTCACTCTCTCAAAACTTCTGCTCACGCGAAACTCATGCTGAGAAACACATGGTCAGTCAATACTGACAAATGTGAATATTGCATATTATTTTTTATTATGAAAGGATGCGGATTGATTTTTTTTTTTCAAAAAATATGTATGCTTTATGGAAACTAAAAATAGGGTATAATTAAAAACAATACTCTATTTTTTTTCATGCTTGGTGCCATTGCTTTTAGAACTACCATCAAAAGTATGAGTAAAAAGCATGCGTCCTTAAGTCGTGATGGGTTAATATCTTTGTGAAAACATTACAGGAAAGTATCCTGTAAAGCAAAACGTGGAATTGACTGGCTTTAAATTGTGTATGTTTACAAAGTCATCAAGACATGGATATAGGCTTGCAGCTGCTAATATCTTTCCTTGGTTCTGGAGTCCTGATCACTTACCTGTTACGTAACAAGTTTTTCGAAGTTCAAAAAGCTTGGACGTGTTTGCCTGCATACTGTTTTGTAAACATGTACGACTTCTGAGATCTACTTATATTCTCTCCTATTTTGAAAAATAATTTTTTTCAGTGGTGTCATTTTTTCCGTCAAGGGGCTTTCGAAAGACACCCATTCATTAGAAAAACTGCATTGGCCTATCAGACAGGAAATGTCACGAATTACCATTGAAATCGATTGGAAGGGGGGGGGGGGCTGTGTACAGATATATATATATAGCTATGCACAATGAAAGTATCACATTTGCTCTTGACAGTTGTATATTTCTGTGTTATATATATGCCTATGGCTATGGATCGCTAACGTTACGGCATTTTAACTCGTGTAAGTAGAATTGTATGTTACTGCAAGATGCAGTCGGGTGTCTCTATCAGTGTCCGTCTGGCTAAACACAACATTCGAGGTTTGTATATATATTTCTTCTCTCCATGTCACTGCACGTTAAACAAATTGTGATTTATTGCATTTTTTGTAGACTTTGTTGACATTTTTTTCTTGGAATTGTTAAGATATGATGAAGGAAAGCGGGGTCTTACCAACAGTGTCATGGGCAGTCGGGGTTGGGGGGCTATAGGCGTTTGATAATCCCCTCAAAGCAACATTGTGCATTCAGACGCCAGCCTGTGTTAATCCTCAAAAAACCACACAGTGTCTCTTGAAAAAACAGATCAGAGATTCCTTTATAAATTATGGTGAAAATATTTCTTGAATTTATCCATGTTAGACCCATTGATAGAAAATAAATACATAAATGAACATCTAAAGTCCGTACAAAACATGACATTTCTGGTTGAACACCTGCCATGTCACTGCCCCCCCCCCCCCCCCGCCTTCCCGGTGAAATGCAGCGGTTGGTTTAAACTTTTTTTTTCACAAGAGAAACCAGTTGGGAACTAGAAAAGAAGATTTGCTTCACAGAAAATCAATCGGGGCGCCTTCAAAATAAGAACAGTTTGAAATGGTACACTTCGCCATTGTCAACATAATCTAAATTTCGTCTATTAGCATAATCTTCTATAAAATAAAATGCTTCAACTTTGGTTCTTGGTTCATTGGATGTGGCCATGTCGCAAACTTACAAAATGAAGTTTGAATGAAACTACTATCTATAATAGTTTTGAAGCTTTTCAACATTTTAATTTTGTGTATTTGCCTAATTTGCATAAATTGAAAGCATACAACTTTGGTTTATGGTTCATTGGATGGGGCTTTGCTAAAAGCTCATAAATTGAAGTAGGAATGGTACACCCTGTACCTATATTTATAATAGTTTCGAAGCTGTTCAAGATTTTCATTTTGCATGTTCACCTAATTTGCATAAACTAAAATCCTACAAATTAAATGAAGTTTGAATGAAACTACTATCTACAAAAGTTTTGGAGCTTTTTAACATTTTAATTTTGTGTAGGCCTATTTGCCTAATTTGCATATTAAAATTGAAAGGCTGCAACTTTGGTTCATGGTTCATTGGATTATAAACCTATAAATTGAAGTTGGAATGGTATGCTCATGTATAATAGTTTTGGATATATTCAAGTTTGAAATTTTTCAAAGTCCCTTACTAGCATAATTTGAAATTCAATCACTCATACTGTTCATTATATTATAAACTTCAAAACTATTATAGATAGTAGTTTCATTCAAACTTCATTTTATAATTTGGTGACATGGCCACATCCAATGAACCAAAAACCAAAGTTATAGCCTTTTACTTTATAAAAATTAGGCTAACACACGAAATTTAGATAATGTTGAACATTGGCAAAGTGTAGTATTTCAAAGTTCTCATTTTGAAGGCACCCAGACAGATTTGCTGTGAAGCAAATTTTTTTTCCAGTTTAAAATGTCTTTTGCGCATGCCCTGGAGAACCTATATCGGTGCTCCTTTGTTGTGTTAGATAAGGTTACACGGGGATAAGAGAGTGCAAATAAAATATGACAATTAGGAATACCAGCGGCTGTATTTACAAAATTTTGCTACTACAAAGGCAGATTTTGGCTTGATTGTGGAAAACAGTGTAGGCCTATGCTTTGAGCTCAAGGGAATATTATCAAGGTATGTAGAGCTATACTGCACCACTGGCACCAGCAGGCCTAAACACAGTGGTTCAGCTGGAGTCAACACTGTGTCCGCGCAATGATATCGCAAGTAGTACTACGCAGAGCTGGTTGCCGTGTCCATTTGCTAAAAAAGAATCTCCATCCATGTTTTCTTGTGATTATTTGATGTAAAAAATTTTTACAAACATTTTGGAGTATAATACATGTAGGCCTACGTTTGTAATCCATGTAATGAACTGCAAGGTGGCAGCTCGGTTTGTTATGTTTTCACGGGTTGAATTACTGGCGTGAAACCTTAGAAAATCCAGATTAACCAAATAGACCTATTTAAATTAAGATAAAATCTGTGTCCCCGTGCTTCAAAGTAGGCCGCCTATGCTTCTGTATATTGCAGTGGTCATTACAGCAACTTGTGGTATTATTGTCATATTGGGGATACACAGTTTACACAAAACACTAAGGGGAAAAAAAGGGCCATTATGTATCCGGATGACTATTAAAAAAACTGGTAAGCCATATTCTGGAATAGCTCAGCAGGCTTGAAAACTTTCGTAGATTTTGCTGACACATGAGTAGGCCTAGTAGTTAATCCCATCCAAATCAAACTGGAGATGTTACTGCAGTGCTAGAACGCGGTGACGCACACATTGTTGAATTCCACGTCGCGAATGACCATTTCGTCGATCTTCAGTTTCTTCCAAATCAAACTTCGTCAATAGGCCTAATTAAAATGGTCGAAGACAAGGACAGACGAATGATCAATGATGTCGAATACAATTTTAGTCGAAAATGCTAATTATTTTAATCAAAATTTGTGCAATAATTCAAGTGTCTGCATCACAGCCAGACGACTGTACCTTGGACGGTGTCAACCTGTAGTCTGTAGACCCTAGTGTTTCCTTTGTCCATCAGCTGCGCGTGGGCGAATCCTAGCAATAAAAAGTGGCAAAATTAAATTTCTCTATTAAAAAAAAATGTTATTTGTCAGCGAACGGAGACATCTGATTTATTGTTTTGTTAATTAATTATCACCTTGATCGAGGCAAACCGCCTTCTTCAGAAGTGAATGAAATATACTGACCATTTTGTCAGCATGACGGAAGCCGCGTACCTCGATTTAAAATGCGTCTGTACCTACTGTTCCTCGACATCTCCCCCCCCCCCCCCCAAAAAAAAATTAGTCTGGTGTAAGCATGAATGACAGTAAACAATTTCGTGGAACTTTTAACGAATCTGCGACTAAATTCTGAAAGAAATTTGCGTCCGCCAAACATGTCTTTTCTGCAATTTCCCATTCGACCATAGGCCTATGTGATTTCGACCATGATGTTTTTCGCCTTCACTGATTAATCGACGAAGTTGGTTTCGGCAATGTGGTATTCGACAATGAGTCCTTGATCCGTTAGAACGCTATTATTCTCGTGGAATCTTTAGACGGCTTAAGCGACATCAAACGCTCAACGTGTATAAATTGAGGTGATGCTCCCATCCGAATTCATTCGTATTACAACTTACAACTATTGAACTAATAAGAGCTGCACATGGAGAGAGAGAGAGAGAGAGAGAGAGAGAGAGAGAGAGAGAGAGAGAGAGAGAGAGAGAGAGAGAGAGAGAGAGAGAGAGAGAACAGTTCCAGCATCGTATTACGCCATAAGGCTAGGTCGAGTTAATGCTGATCGAACCACCAGCTCCAAAATGCCCCCAATCTGAGGTAGGCCTAGGCTAAGTGGACGTGTAGCCTAGGCCTATGTTTTTTCTTTTTTTCGTAAAACGATACCATTTTGTCTAAGCCTCAGTCTATTTTACGGCCTTTTTTTTAAACAGAAGTGCCGACTTTTCTTTAAATAACAAACCATGGCTGAAATCAGGAAAACATTGACCAATTTTTGGTGTGTTAGCCGAATATTGGACTTTGTGGCCACAGACCACAGTTATAAATCCTTAAATTTTCATATTCGCATTTTTCAGTGTAAAAAATCAGCATTTTGGTATTTTATTTTTAACATGCCGTGAACGGCATTTAACAGATAAAAATGTCAGAAAAACACGGATGGATTTTTGTCATATAATTCCCAGCTCGTTAATTTGTGATAATTGACATACTAAACAACACCTGGATGTCAGCTTTATACAGGTGTATGAATTGTGCTCTTGCCAGGGTCATGTCATTGTCCTTCCCTACCATAAAGTTCCCACCTGGCCTGGAAGACAGTGCATCTACATGACCACCAATGAAGCAACTCCGTGATGCAGCAAACGTGACTTAGCTAACTTTATTTAAACAGAAGCTACAGCATCCTGAAAACACAGTATTTGCACAATTACGGACTATCTCCGTTGGCATGCCCAACCAGCCAATCACAACTGTGGTCTGTAACCTTGTGAGTCATATATCAAAAGTTTTAAATAGTTAGATATTCAAGACAAAAGTCGAATAAACGAGATTTAACTTGAATGTTCGACTTTCTTGAAACAAAAAAGTCGAATATTCAAGATAAAAGTCGAATAAACGAGATTTATCTTGGATATTCGACTTTATGAGTCATGCCAGTTTTGAAGGGTCTTTTGTATCCATGACCACATTTACAGTGTATAACATTTATGTGAACACTAAACCTAATTATTTAGCTTTTGTCCCCCAGAGAAAAATACATGCTCACAATAATATGTATGACTTCGTCAGTTTATTTCCTTCTCATATACAACAATTTAACATATACTGTCCATGGCTCATATTTACCATTTATATAAAAACCCGCCGGTACTTTCGCACCTGTATCCACTATCGAGGCAACCTTCTCCTCTATCCCTTTCTTTCACTCACCAAGGCTGCATGGCAGGTCCTACTGGTGCTGCTGCTTCATTCATAGCCTGGGGGTGATTTCAGTGTCTGATACAAAATCCCTACGCTGGGGCCCACCGCTGGCTACAACTGATAATTAACTGTATGGGCATTGTATTTACATTTTCAGGTAATGCTCACCCTGGAAAAATCCCATTATATATTGTATATTACACTAATTCGACAAATTAACCTTCCCTTAACACCCATCACACATATATTTTGGATACTACCTCTTCCAAATATCCAATCGACTTACAGGCATTTGGCTGACATTTTGAAAATTGTGGATTCCGCATCCAATGGTTTGTCAATGAGGCTAGTATGTGGACGATCTTGGGGGGGGGGGGTATAATATATGTAACCAAAAGTATATACTTTACAAATGTTTCAGAGCATTAATAATGATATGATATATGCTGGCTGTGATTCCCTTTGATATCCAAATCAAATGTATTATTGTGCCACTGTCCCGCAATCAGTTCATTGCACAATCATGTTCAAAATGACGTTCACTGCTAACCGGCTCAAGCCAAGATATCTGTCGCATTTTGATTTGAAACTAAGGGTGATAACTGCTTCAGACACAACTGAGCGGGCAAATTAAAGTTAAAGTAGTAAGTCATGTATTAAAAGTACTTTAACGACCGTTTGCCCCGGTAACTCAGAGAACGGACACCTGGAACCTTGCTGTATATTACGATAACGATCACCGAACAAACGGGGCTATGCTGTTTCACCGAACAACTATGGCTATTCTTGGATTCACCACAACATTACAGGCACTGACCTACTAATGTCTGCTCGGTGGATACAACTGTGTATTCCCATTCACCTCCATGTTAAATTGGCCCTTTTGGATGCAAATTACTCCGAGCTAGAGACAGATTTTGAGTTGCAAATCGCCGGTGCTTTCAAACTATACTCTGCTTTATTACATGGGTCTTAATAAAACTTCGATGTTCGGAAACTGTACTTTTGACTCTTTTAGTCCAGTATGTTTTACATATAGTCATAGAATGTATAGGTTGCCATGGGACCCCACTTTCTCTTGTTTTAAAATTCTTGAATGTCTTGAAAAGGTGGGTGAAATACGACGGAATCCCACAAAAAGAAATATATTATATGACTTCTTTGGCAGATTATTTGCATTAATGACAACTTTCATGGCTTTGATTCTTTGTATGCTAATAAATTTACCGTGTTACATTAAGTAACTATGATGATGCAATCAACATGATGGCAAATCAAAATAAAACACAGACACAAATCTATAGTAACTGTAACTGTAAAAACGCATCTCCAAATAAACGGTAAAGTACTGTGCGATTAATATATATGTATACAGTTGTCTGAAATGTTTTATTTTTTTTACTATAAGTTTAAAGTTTTGGCATAAAATGATGATTGTATGTGATTCAAGCAATGAAGAACACAGAATAATTGTGTGAATACTGACAAATTAAAGAGGTGAATATGTACTCAGTTACAAGAGGTGAAAAAGCTTGTCTGAACAGTTGCAAACTGTTGAATTTATAACTTCTTCTTCATCTGCCGTAAGTGAGAATATCATATCCATCACTACGTCGTAAAGAATGGACAGGCATCTGACTGGGGCACAATAAATGCTGGTGCCCCTCCAGACTCTGTATTATGGCCTCTTGTTTTTCATATTAAAAAATGATATCGTGGACATTGTGTGACTCAATATAATAGCTTTTTGCAGGTAATACCTCCCTTTTCCTCACTGTCGGCAATCCTAATTTAACTGCAAATCTCATGAACAATGATCTCATCTCCAACAAGTCTGGGTGTCTAGACTGGTCACTTTCAATGCTTTGAAAACTGACGCTTTGTTAATTTTGCAGACCAAAAAAAGGGAAAAGAAAAAAAAGAAAAAAGCGAGAAAAACAAGAAAAAGAAAAGAAAAAACGATAAAAACCCCAGAGAAAAAAACGATGAAACCGAAAAAAAACAAAAAGAACAAGAAAAAAGGAAAAAAAAGAAAAGAAAAAAACGAAAAAAAAGAGAAAAGAAAAAAAGGAAAAAAGAGAATAAGATAAGAAAAAATGGACCCCCAAAACAAACAAAAAGACACACAAAAAACCCTAAATAACCCCCCCCCCCAAAAAAAAAGGAAATCACCCTCCTCTAGCATTCCAAGGTCATCAGCTAGAAAATGTTGGCCAGCACAAACATCTAGGCCTTGTATTCAGATCGGATCTCAGGTAAAGCAACCATACAATGCATTCAAAACTATTTTAGTACATTCTTGACAGGAACACATTAGAAACAATATTTACCTCATTTTTCGACCTTTGATGAAATATGCCCATGTTGTCCGGGATGGCTCCATTCACGCAGACGCAACGCGGCTGGAAGGTATTCAGTGGTTTGCTACATGTTTCGTGTGTTGTGCCAAGCATACCATTATACGAAGAAACCGCCCTTGCACCATTGGCTGAGCGTAGAGAAGTGTACAAACAAATACAAATGTGCAAGATAAAAAACAATTTAGTTCCAGGTAGCCATAGCGATATAAATCCAATGATCCACATTTCAATAGAAGGTATAATGTAAGACAACCCCCGGAGTTACCAAATTTCAAAACAAGAACTAATTTATTCAAAAATGATTATTTCTCTGTTGCAACAAGACTTTGGAACCAACTGCTGATAAAAACAAGAAATTCCAAGTCCGTTTCCGAATTCAGAAACAAAATTACTATAACTGTTCCTCGATCAGTCAGACACAGGGAATTAACTTATGTGCGAAAAGGATTCCCAGCAGTTATTCATGCAAGATTACGTATAGGGAGCACCCAACTGAATGCTCACCTGGTTGACATAGATATTTCCGACACCTCAATGTGCCGATGCGGATTGAATGTGACAAATACATTTGTCACCACTTTTTTCCGACCCTATCATTCTATTCCAAGGGATCCCCTCCATAGGATTGTATAACAAACTATTCTCCATTTGGCCTTAGTCAGGGGACAATTTTATATGGTGCTTCAGACTGCAATTTCGAAAATAACAAAAATAATATTCTTGGCTGATAGTGGTTTTACTAAAAAGAAAATCAGATCGGTGCCATTACATTATCAAGTATCGAGTAAACGGTTTTCGCTCCCATACTCTGACGCCACATGTCAATACGAGGCATGCATATTAATTTCCCGCCACAACTGCATACTGTTTGTCTTAGTAACTACAGTCTACCCGGGCGAGATACGGGCAGCTGTCTGTGCGGGCAAGCGGAACATTACTTATGTTTTAGAAATAAAGAATACTTGATACAGGCCGATGGAAATTTATTTTATAGCCAATTTTGGAACACTAAATGAATATGACTTTGGCATTTGTAAACTTTAATTTCTCCGAAATACATTAATTTCATGAGAAGAGTCATCAAACCCTGGCTGTGACAGTGTTATGCTCGTGAGTTCTCCGTGATTGACAGGTGTGAATCCCGTGTTTTGTGGTGGGAAATTAATATGCATGTCTTGTATTTTACTTACATTTACCATCCAGCTTATTACCAAAACCAACAAAAGCAAAACAAAAACAAACACAAAAAGCAAGCAAAAAAAACAAACAAAAACAAAAACAAAAAACATCAAAAGGACAAAAACAAGAACAAAACAAAACAAAAACAAAAAAGCAAAAAAAAACAAAAACAAAAAAAAAACAAAACAAAACAAACAAAAAAAAACACGCAAACAAACAAAAAAGCGAAACAAAACAAAACAAAACAAAAATTAAATAAAATTAAATTTAAAAAAAAGCAAAAACAAACAAAACAAAAACAAAAACCCAACGGAATTTATATAGGCCACATAAAAACTTTTTTCAAAATAATAAATCGAATATTCAAGGGAAAAGTCGTTTATCGACTTCAATCTTGAATATTCAACTTTCCATACCAAAAAATGAATATATTCAAGACAGAATCTCGTTTATTCGACTTTTTTGTTTCAAGTAAGTCGAATATTCAAGACAAATCTCGTTTATTCGACTCTTATATCTCGAATATTCGACTTTTTCAATCATTCGCTAGGTGGTGCCAGAAGTTTGAATATTCAAGATAAATCTCGTTTATTCGACTTTTGTCTTGAATATTCGAATTTTTTTTAGTCTCTTCCTAGATGACGTGTCTGTGGCTGTACTCGTGTTGTTGTGATGGTTTCGATGGGTGCGTCACAAATAGCGTGAGCTGGATTAGTGGTATGTTTTCCAGGGTAAAGCGTGTGAACGCTACAGAAATTTAAACAGATCTGCTGGTAGTAGAAGAAGGGTACTTGGCGATTGTGCCTTTCGTGGAGTAAAGTCAAACGCAGGCACGTGGATCAAGTTATGCCCCATTCTTGTATACCACATATCTGTGCCGTGGTGTCAACCACATCCAGGCAGTGGTGATTTCGTTTGGTCACGTAGGCCTTCTGCCAGAGACGATTAGATTTCTGAGGCGTTGACACGCCTTTATCTTGGGAAACTTACTGGTACTTCAAGCCAAGTCCATGAATTAACTGGATGACGCTAACATGCAAATGTAGATGTAAAGTTATGTGATTGAAATAATGCCCCAACATACTTGTGGTTATTTTATTGTATAACTATTCAAAATTTCAGGTTTCGAAATAGCGCTTGAATGACGAAGCTTGATTGGTTGAAGGTTACAAAGTATTATTAATTATATGTTGATTATACCACATATGCCATATGAATGATTCATTTTTGTGTTAGTGAGTAGCATGCATTCATATGAATATATTTACAGATAATTATGATAATATTAATAATAATAATAATAATAATAATAATAATAATAATAATAATAATAATAATAATAATAATAATAATATATATATTCATATATATATGTATGTATGTATTTAACTTTGTAAATACCTCTGAAAACATTTAAAAGTGTTTATTGAGGTTTTTAGGAGAACCTGGCCTTCACATTATACGTATATCACAATTTATATATATATATATATATATATATATATATACATATATATTGTGAGATACGTATGATGTGAAGGCCAGGTTCTCCTAAAAACCTCAATAAACACTTTTAAATGTTTTCAGAGGTATTTACAAAGTTAAATACACACACACACACACACACACACACACACACACATATATATATATATATGTGTGTGTGTGTGTGTGTGTTTGTGTGTGTGTATGCCTAGATAAGTAATAACCCTACAAGTAACCGGTAAATAAAGACAATACTCCCTGTACAGGTGCAAGAAAACAACAAATTTTCCGTTTAAACTAACTGAGAGAGAGGTTGTGATTTCTGAGGCAGCTTTGACACTAAAACACACTTTTCGGGTCAACTGGTACACGTATATCAATGTAGTAACCCTAAAAGATACAGGTTTATAACCACCACCACCCACCCACCCACCCACCACCCGTACAGGTCAAAAACAAAACTTAAGTAAATATATAAACAAACAAACAAACAAACAAACAAACAAACGAACATATAAATAAAAAAAAAATAATAAGTAAGTAAGTAAGTAAATAAATAAATTAAAAAAAATAAATAGAACGAAAGAGAGAGAAATGGGGGGGGGGGTTCTGCTGCGGTATTCAATACATGCTTTGTCACGCCTTAGTCCCCGTCGTTGCATGTCATGGGAAATTTTAATTTATCTGCTTCATTTAAACTGTTGAAATTGTGTATTCTTACAGAATCAAAATGTGTGGATATAATTGTGTAGTATTTTGGCATTGGAGGAGGAAGTTAAATTCATCTTTTACTTCCTTGGCGTCACAAAGGGTGCATATCCAAAGTCAACCGGGACTTTTTGGTACCTACCAGTCTAGATGTGGAGGTCATGTTAACTAATTCTGAGCTTTACTTGTGTGTTGGTAACTAGAAATTTAAGTGACGGTCTGTCCTAAAGTTGGAGTTTTTGATATGTTCTGAGCTAATTCGAATCCCTATGTTTTCTATTTACGAATTTTGGCCATAGACGAATATACTCAGAACGAAAACGATTTTTTTTTTTGGGGGGGGCGTCAGATTATGAACTATTAACTGGATATTCATTCCACCAACATTTTCCCGAGAACTTTCAAGATTGAATTTTTAGTGAGTAGGCTCTTAATGTTTACCAGCACACATGGCTGTTTTGCCTGAGTTGAACAGTACTTTTCCTGCACATATTTAGATACTACACCGGTAGGCTGTCAGGGCCAACAGTGTATAATGTGTCCAGTATTTGACCGCGGACCACAAACCAGATATAAATAAGGGTTGCCTGCCTAACTCGCCCTTCACAGCGGCAACATATGTAAAACTTTAATACAATGCATCCCTGATCAGAAACAACATAATTTGATATGTACTGATTCTGTGGGTACCAGATCACAAAGTTACATAAGATTATCATGAAAGAGAGACTGACTCAAAAACGGGGCCCATACCTCACTATAGCATATATATGTAGCTACTGGTCGACTCAACTTTAGAATAGTTTTAGTGCTCTGTCCGCTGAAAAGAGGGCGCGATCATGAAAGTCAAACGGTATATGAGCTGTCGGACGTATTTATATTGTGACCGTTCACTTGAATTGCGTGACCGAGTGGCTCTGCACTAAGACTTGTAACAATGTGCTTCCATTTGGACAAATGTGGAAAAAAATATAAAGTTCATTTTACTGTAAGAGTATGGTGTCATTTTCCCTAGCCAATACATTTTTCTGCATTATTTAATACTGTTTTCGGGAACAAAGGTATGTCACGCACACAACTTCAAACGGGTAGAAGGGGGTTAAAGTGTAACAAAGGGCCTGAGTTGATTCTACTGAACTTTAGTTTTAAAAAAAAGATGGACCTTTACGATCGTGATTGTTCTCACTTTACTGTCCCTGAAAATAAGGCCACGGTGACATTGATCCTGGAAAGGTCTCATTGAACATAAACCATCTGCAGTAGAGGTTGAGAAACACAATGACAACACAAATAGAAGAATATCATTCGCAGGTCTGAAAAATTAACCCGCACAGACACCAAGGGCGAACAATATGCACAGGTCATTTTTTCATGTGGAAGTTGATAGTTCTGTACCAATATTTGATAGCCGAGAGTCCAATGCCACCTGCGCACTGGTTTGCGTAAAAACACTCGTCAGACTAGTATGTAACCTCTGAACGTCGACCTACTGACATCTTTCAAATTGTCACTGATCACTAATACGATGACAAAGACATGTCATTGAGTTAAAAAAAAAAAAAGCAGAAATGAAAAACTATGCAAATTCTTATTAACCATTTTAGTGCAAGTGAAGACAATAGTTACACCTCTCCGAATTATTGTAATAATCCAATCTTCATATTCCTCAAGCAAAGGCCTATCATTGAAATACTGCATGTCCGGTCTAATTTTCGACAGTTCCAGGGAAAAAAATGGCGAAGGGTCGAGGGAATAGTTTTGGCCGAAAGCTTTCCTCGACGAACTTTGGGAGCATGCACAACACGTGTACCGAGAAAAGCTGTTGACTCAGTCCAGAAATTGGCACTTCAGGGTTCGGATACAGCATAACAAAGTAATCGCGGTCCCGTCAATTTTGACAGAAAAAAAAAATCGTCCCGAAACTAGAATGAGAGATTTCCCTGGCAAATCTGTTTTCTTACAGTGGCGAACATTAGGTTCATACTGGAAAAGTATCTTTATCTGTTACAGTTTTGAAGATAGAGAGAGACAGAGACAGACAGACAGACGACAATAGATTGGTTTAAACATATTTTTTTTATTTCAAAAAGCGATTGGAAAACAGGCAGAGCCTATATTAATTCTTCTCGCAACAAAAAATAAAATAAAATAAAAATAGAAACAAAATAAACATGAAAACGAAAGACATAATATGTACATAGGGTAACATAACATAACATATAGAAGATAAGATACCACCGGACGCCAGTGACAGTAATAGGTGTCCGAGCTTGCAGACTACCAAATGAATGATGACCCGCACGTGGCCACGGGTACAATAATCAGTGAAACCAGCGCGGGCTTCATGTAAATCTACCAGTGCTGACAATGTAATTATTTACTGCGTCGAAAACAGCTAGGTTGTCTGATTTGGAACATTTAGAGCATCCATTCATTGCAGTATTTAGCGTGCACGACACATTGGGAATAGATAAAATGAAAAGCGGCATGGTATTCCGTTCATTGATGTAACGTGGACAAAGAAATAATGGTAATACTATTATACATTGCGGTGTCATTCAAACTTCAGTTTTTAAGTTTGTGACATGGCCACATCTTATGAACCAAGAGCCAAAGTTGTACCATTTTAATATATGCAAATTAGGTGAATACACAAAATTCAAATTTTGTTGAACAATGGCAAAGTGCAGCACTTCAAACTGTTCTCGTTTTCAAATTAAAGGCACCCAGACAGATTTGCTGTAAAGCAAATCTTCTCTTCTCGTTGATTTATGGTTTTACTGAATATACGTTTTGATGTGTTAAATGCTTCACTATTTGATTGTTTCAAGTTGTTGTTTTATGATAATATATGCAATCAGATTATTTTATTACAAACATATATTTTTTTTAGGCC
>OZ026612.1:59007668-59012668 GCA_964020975.1 Hermodice carunculata
CCATTAAGTTGAAAAGAGTAACAGTAAGATAGCCTGCTCCTGTAAACTGTTTTGGTACCTGGAAATGACTACTAAAATATGTCTTTATAGATCAATAGAATACGTGAAGTTTTTAATAACTCTTATGCTACAGACGTGTTTTCAATCATGCATCAAAGTTACAAACCAGGCACATTTTTTAGAGAAAAAAAATGTAACACGCCATCACTCATTCTATTGTTTTGCTTTCTTGAGCAGGAAATAGAGTTGTAGAAGACGTCACTGCGCATGTCTACGAAGAAAAATATACGTCCTTACTCGCTTAAATTAGAGCCACATAGTGAAGCATTTGCAGAGCCCGGGTGAATCAGTAGAAGAATAGGATCGCTCTCACCAAGTGAGTGTATTGTCTTTACGTTGTAACATGCGTAAGACAGCCGTGCGGCTCTTTTCTGCATAACAGAAACGCAATGTTTGATACCGTGAAGGGGATTTTTTTATGTTATATATTCGCTTATAATGATAATGGTGACCAGAAAAGAACTAGGATCGATGATAGGGCCTTGATTTTGGCAAAAATTGTTACTTGGTGGGTTCATGCGTGAACCTTCCATCACCGGTGACGAAACCCATATTGGGTTTCCTACAAAGTTTCGGGATAGCCCTTTGAAGAGTCTTTTGTGCGTAAATCGCTCAATGGCTAGCTCTACTTTTAAAAGCCGTCTCCTTCATCATTTGCTTTAGTACAATATTTCATCGCACTTTTTTTCAAAGAAAATATCAGGCGTAGTTACCAAAAATACTGGTATATGCTGGTCAATATAGCTTATCTCTGTGCCGAGGAAACCAAAAGCAGCCACAGATTTACCATACAAATGTATATGTTGAATATGTATTTTCTTTGTACTTTTCTTTACTTTCATTAAAAAAGAATCCGGGATATACTCGTGACAAACTTGTATTATGAATTCAATGGACCTATGCATAATATGTTATTCTCTTTGGATGTTTGCTTATGTCTGTTGCTTAACCAGGAAAAGTTAAACTTCCCCTGTAAGCATTTTATACATTTTTGGTCTTGTGTTATAAAGAAAAAAGATTTGCTTTCAATTTAAAATCACAGAATGGATCGAATACAGCTCGATGGTGATCAAGTACGTTGGAATGTTGTGTTTAAAAAACAATGACCAAGTTAGAACCATTCCTGCTATAAACTCCAGCTCACATCAGACTTAAATTAATTTTCTTTTGAATATATAAATTCTTCTGACAGAAACGATGGCCAAGTTACTGTTTGCCTTCGCGGCGTTATGCCTCTTTGCGTACTGCAACGCAGACTGCTCCGCCTTGGACAAACTACTGGTCAAACAACAGTGGGCAGATGCGTATGGGACCGGCAGAACAAGGATTGAGTTCGGCCAGTCTTTATGGAGAGCGTAAGTAACCAAATTATTTCTTATCGCCTCAACATATTTAAAGGCTATCCATCTATACCGTGTCGTCGGTCCAAAATATATTAGACGTGGCAGACAAATGGACAGGCAAGGTCATATCTTATTTGTTTAACTTATGTGCATCTTATTCCTGGATTCCTGGCACAAGACTCAAGACTCGGGACTCAGTATACTCAGGGCTCAGGCTATTTATCTATACCGTGTCGTCGGTCCAAAATATATTAGACGTGGCAGACAAATGGACAGGCAAGGTCATATCTTATTTGTTTAACTTTTGTGCATCTTATTCCTGGATTCCTGGCACAAGACTCAAGACTCGGGACTCAGTGCTCAGGGCTCGGGACTCGAGACTCAGTACTCTGGGCTCAGGACTCGGGACTCAGTACTCAGGGCTCGGGACTCGAGACTCAAGATTCCCCTTTTTCGACCATGATCATGATTGTACAAAGTGGTTTAAGATAAATGTTGCAGGTACAATGGCCGGGAGACTCTCATTAACGCCATAACAACCGTTGCCATGAAAGCCACCTAAAACATATCAAACTCCATACAAATTCATATTTGAATCATGAAAAGAAAAAAAATATAATGTATCATGCGTATTGACCTCGTAAGCACTGATATAACATTTTGCCTTGGAAAACAAAGACGATGAAGGAACGTGCAGTTGTCCATTAATCGGAAAAATATGTTGTATTGCTTCATTTTGGAAGCTGTCTGCGAAAGGAATTCGGGATTAAAGGGCGTTACAAACATACCAGTAATTAGTAAAACAAGTATCACTATATTTATGTGTTTATTTAGCACATAAAGCAAATCCATTTTTGCTGTGAGGATAGAGCTTTGTAACTTTGGAACTGGGGTATCATTTAAAGTGTTTATAATCACATATCTAAGACAGTTTGTAGTACCAACAAAACTTGTTCTTTCCCTGACTATATAATACAGCAGTTGAGGTTGAAGTGTTCCATTGAGGCCTATTCTTTGTAGTGGAGAGGAAGTGAAAGACACTAGCATTTTCTGCAAATTCCCGATATCTTTCACAGTATCTTCGCTAAGGCTCCCGATTCCAAGAAGTTGTTTGGCAGAGTCAAGGGTCACGACATCAACAGCCCTGATTTCAAAGCCCACATCGCCCGTGTGTACGGCGGCCTTGACCGACTGATCTCCATTCTTGATGATGACGACTCTCTCAAAGCCGACTTAGACCATCTTAGCCACCAACACAAGGAAATGAAGATCCCAGCCAGTTATTTCGATGTGAGTAAACCTAAGTTATTGAAGGTCAAAGACGTAAGTAATTTATGCCAATGTATAGTCTGCTCGTTTTTATTTTTTTCACTTCCCTCGCTTGAAGGAGAAAAAATACTAGAATATAAAATTGGCTTCCTTGGGAAGTAAAATGTTTTCATGCAATGCCCGAAATATAACCTGAGAGGAATGTTGTTTTCATTTCGGTTCACACAAGGCTATACCCTTGATTTTTTTAAAGTGGATGAGTCTTTATAAATTTGGGACAAAAGTAACGCTTCTTGGTAGGTGTTTGTCTTAGACACGCTACATATACTGCAAGGGACATCCTGTCTTTTGATCTAGGACCGAACCATTGCCTTATGTTCTGTCGCAGCCCCTGGTGTCTCATGCTGGTTTATCGGCATTCAGCTGTAGGGATATATAGTTACTCTCCCGTAAGCTGAGGCAAGGAATACTCTTCGTCCTGGTCTCAGCTCAAAGGTGACTGAAGAGTAAGAGTGGTTGCAGCAATTAGTTATACTGGTTCATTGATAACCGTATAGCTTTTAAGTACTTGGCAACAGTAAATCAACGGCAGAATAACGATAATAAATTATTGTAAATTCCACGAGAATCATTTGACATGAGAGTTAAAAATGAAATAGATTACGATCACTTCATTAGACCAGAAATATACAATAATTCGGAAAATATAAGGTCAGGCTCATAACCCCGTCTTTGTCCGTTTGAAGTTCAGCTTGCAACAGAAATACACCATATGTTAACTTTCAAGATTTCCAGGTGTTAAAGTCAATTCATAGACGGGATTGTAAGGACTGATTGACGTGTCAATCAATCAACCAGTCTTAAATATTTGTTTGCAGGTATTGCGGGCATCCCTGGCAGAAGTTCTATTTGCCAAGCTCGGACACGATTTCCACCGTCAGGCCTGGGAAGACTGCCTCACGGTGATTACCAGTGGCATCCAGAAACTTCTGTAAAACTGATGACAACGGAACTTAGCTACGAGGTCACCAGCAGTCAACAGGGCAATCGTTTAAAATGTGGTCAAAAGACAATGAATGAAACATTGAGAGCTACTTGTAATTTCCCATTTATGACATCCGTCGTTCAAGTTGTCAACAGTCAACTCAGGGTCTCTGGAGGGGTCTCGTCCGGTTAAGCAAGAGGTTTCGGTTTTCCACTATTTTGTTCCCTAATTTAATACATTCAGTCACCTGTGCTACCAGAAGAACCCCACCATCTTTTACAATGTTGATGTTTGTCTATGGATTTCATATTTGGGGAAGTGAGAATGGTCAAATTGCGGTGTTGCTTTAATAAAATTTGTTGAGAAATACATGTTAGTCTTTTCCTTTTTGCACAGAGAACCCCAAAATGCATTTGTACTTGTTTGGGGACATCCCACGCTGCGTTTGTCACATTTTTGGTAATTGCTTCACATGATAATGATGACGATGAAAACGAACCAGTGTATCATCACCCACAAAGTCATCATTTATAATTTCATAAACGTATCAAGTTACTGAACTCCGTGTCGCCTGCATGCGGTTTGAATCATAGGGTCTAGACTAAAATTTTGTTTCGGTGCCGAAATTGAATGTCTGTCTGAGTAAAATTTGTGATTGACGTTTCAAGAAAATGACGTTTCAAGAAAAACCACGACCGTAAAAATACGTAATTTGACACATGAATTATAAAAACTATATCTATGAAAGTTTAGAGCTATTTCGTGGTGGTATAGAGATAGTCGAACAAGAGCATATTTTGGTACCTTTGAAAGTTTGACCTCCATACAAATTAAAATGAACTGGCACTAAAAATCTGCCGAATACTTGTGATAATTGCATTGATGTCGTTGGGACAAAATATGCTGACCGATAGATTTAAACTTTTAAACATCTTCAAAACTGTAAAGGACAACCCATTTTCTAGTATAATTATATCTGAAATGAACCGACAAAAATTCAAATGTCAAACCGATTATGGTGATGATCTTTGACTGCTGTGTATGTCTCAAATAACCGGACAATTAATAAATAAAAAATAAAATGCACAATGTTACTATTTATGCCTGTTAAGAGTATTTAAAAACCTCTTTTTTTTAAGCTGTAATAGAAAAGGCACTGTTGATGTTGCATGTTTTATTCTTTATTTGTGAGCAAATAATTTGTTCAAAATCAATGACGCATTTGTTTATACTGAGTAACTGTTTTCGTAGCATCATGAACTATTAAATTTTATAAAGGATGAAACTGTATATCGACATTCTTGTAGGATTAATTGCACGATATAGTGTCCATAAAATCGTTC
>OZ026612.1:59017668-59200806 GCA_964020975.1 Hermodice carunculata
ACAAGCGGCTGGCCACACCCAAACGGCCATAGCTCCTCCCACTGATAAACAAGCGGTCCTTCGCAGTGGCCATCAAAACTTTTACGCACAAATATTCATGACAAATTTAATTCTAGTATTAATGTTAATACGAATATAAATATAAAAAATGAAGTCTGTCTCCGTTGTTGTCATTGGCATGTAACAGCGCGGCTGTTGGTAGGCATTTTTCATGATGTCGCGATAGCCTTCATTTTTATAATGCCAACAACAGAGACAGACTTCATTTTTTATATTTAGGTATTGAGGTGTGTGACTTCAGCTATGGAAGTAAGGAATAACATGGGCAATCAGAACTAATTTCTATTATCCTTTTCTTGTGATGTATGAAATATGTGTTCTGTGTCTCCAGCATGCCAGAGGCAGGCACCTTGATGTAGCCCTGGTGTTGATTACTTTGTATTTAGTTTTTGCCATATCCGCCAGATGGTGGGTTTATGCAAATAAAGTGCATTGTATTTGATGACTGGTGAACCTGCAGTACAGCAGGGGGTAAGCCTGCACATTGTGAACATAAAAACGATTTAATGGCCACATCAGATTATGGAGTTTAAGTGGTAGGCCTATTGTAAGATGAATGTTGGTGTTTCGGTAGGCTAATTCTTCAATTTCTTGAATCTCAGCTTGTTGCTGTATTTAACTTTCCTACTACGCTAGGTCCGATTGGAAATCCAAATTGGTGGGTAGAGTTAAAGTTAAACAGGTAAAAGGCTCCGAAACATGTTGAGTAGTTACCCGCTGAAGACCCTTTAATTTATTTGGGCTGATACAGCCTATGTCAAAATTTTACAGAGGAACGTGTGCAATATAGACAATAGTAATTCCATATAGGCCTATATATATACAGGTTAGACAGGGACAGGTTAGCTTATGGAGAGGAAAGAGTTCGAACTGCGGAATAGGATATTGACTACTAGGAAGTGGTTCTGGGCAAAAAGACACAAATACAACACTTTAACGAAATTGACAGCTTTTAATGATTTTGTAGGATCGAGTCCAGTCTAGTGCTATCTATAAAAAATTTTTACTCTCACAACCGTGTGTTTGCCAAAACATTAGCTGACTGTCATAAATTTCAAAATAGTCTTGGAATCCAACCCATGTACATCGTGTCGAAATATTTACGTGGGAAAATATATGCAGAAATCTTGTAGAGTGGGCCTAAAAACCCCGCACTTGCACCGTGCGGACGTTATATTGAGTCCATCATTTGGCTTCATGGAAAGAACAAAAAAAAAAAAAAAAAAAAAAAAAAAAAAAAATTCCTTTCCCTGTGTTCGGCCTATTGCTTCTCTTGCGTTTTGATAAAATTCCAATTCATTTAAATGAAGCATGATGCGTTTGGAGTGTAATCTCAGACAAAGATATAAACAAAATAATACGCAGAAAGTGTCCTCTGCCTCGCTCCGTGTTCGTGGCTCATCACCGCTTGGATCTCGTGTAGTTAATTTTTATTCACATATCATTATTAGTTACGAATTTTCGTCGTCAGATACGCATGACATTTTTAAAAGGAATGCTAATTTATGACATTTGGGATTTCAACAATCCAGATATTGACAACGAAGAAACATTTTTGATTGTAATTGCCAAATTGGAGTCACAGTGTCAGTGATAAAATTAATACTGAAATTGCCAGGATGCTACCCATCCGCCATCTTTGAACAGTTCTGAGAATCACGCAAACGCAATGAGCCATTAGTTTCAAATTTCTCCACTAATGCGCCAGCGGACGGTATGTATTGATACATGACCTGATGGGCGCAACTCAACTCCCGGAGCAGATTACACAGAGAGATTAAGGCCAGAAGTATGCTACAAATTTATGAAAACCAAAGACTTTGTGCCGTCACAAACTGTATGAAGAAAAGTTAAAGCAAATAGACTGGTCACAGATAAAACAAAATGTTCTTGTGTAAACACTGCTTGGAACCTTTTAAAGGAAAAAGTGGAGAAAATCATAAATGAAATTGTTCCTTTAAAACAGATTCGTCTCAAAACAAGAACGGAACCATGGATGAGTCAGTAAATCCAGGGACGTGTTATATAACACGTCCCTGGTAAATCTTAGACCTTACCACACAAAGAGATCATTTTCTATATATGTCAAACAAAAAAGGTGATAATAGCATCACCATTAGTAAAGAAGAAGCATACAGGCAAGTATTATAATAAAGCACAGAGAGAAATTACCGAAGCAAAATCTGAGTATTTTAGCAACAAAATAAAGGAAAATAAATACAATTCTAAGAAGATTTGGCAATTTCTGAAAACTCTTGGCTATGGTAACAAAACAAAAGTAGTCTAAGATAAACAAATGTGCTATGACCCATCCAAAGTACCCAATCTTTTAATCAGTATTTCACAACTGTAGCTGAAACTCTGGTTTCCAAACTTCTACCACAACCAAACATATTTGACACTAACTCCACCCCTTAAAAGAGTATTATACAGACATCTCTGCTAAAACCTTTAGACTCCAAAACGTAACTGAAAGATGTTGTATTTAAAGAGTTGTTTCCCCTAAACTCTCTCAAGAGTACAGGCTTGGATAATATTCCAACTAGATTCTTGAAAGAAGGTGCCAAAATTTTTTAAGTACCAATAACACACATTATGGAAATAAGCAGGCTGACGCCCGCTTTCTTGGCTTATCCTTGAGCTGGTCACAATCCCTTTTATCCAACTTGTGTCAGTTATTTAACCATTAATCTGTTTCACACAACTGAAATTTCGAAAGCCTTACCATAAAACCTTTTCAACGTAGTGGGAACTAGAGAGTGTCTTCGGAGGTGGTCAGGATCTCAATAGATGGTTAAACATCCCGGGTAAGGTATAGCGACCGCCATCCCTGTTCAGGCTGCTCTGTTGGATGTTGATATGAATGGCCTCTCTAACACTCCTTTCAAACCTGTCATGAGCTTTGTCCAAGATTTTGACTTTGCTCCAGTCTACGTAATGTTTACTGGTTAATTTGTATACCGCTATGTGCCACGACTGGAAGTTGGTACAACAACAGGACGGCTATTTTTTATTTTCATGCTCGACCTGAGACCCAAAATTTATCAGAAAATATCAATTTACAATTAAATAAGGTATCCCGTTGGCTTGCTGCCAATAAGTTATATCTCAAAAACTAGATACACGATCTTTCACTTCCCTCAACTTAAATGTAATTTTAACTTAGAAATCAGAATTAACAATATCCTCATTAAAAAAAACTGATGAATCTGATTCGTTGGGACTTGTTATTCAAGAAAATATGAACAGGAAAGTGATGAAATTGCAAATAAGATATCACGTACTTTAGGTATTCTTAAACGGCTCAACAAGTTTCTGCCTGTTATGTCATTTTTATCAATTTACAATTCTTTAATTTTTCCTCACCTGAATTACTGTATCCTTGCCTGGGGCTATACTTGTGGTCGAATCATTAAATTACAAAAGAAGGCAATTCGCTTAATGAATTTGACAACTTACAATGCACATACTGAACCTCTATTAAAAAAACAGAAATTGCTGAAAATGAAGAATATACTACAGCTTAAAGCCCTAAAATTTTATTACAAATATAAGAAAGGACAGTTGCCAAAATACTTTGAGAATTTTTTCACTGTTCTACCTGCCATCCATTCCTAAGACACCAGATACAGACATGCTCTTCGCAACGCCCACCCCTTTCGCAGCTCCACCAAAAATTGTGTTCGATATTACATCCGCATCTTACAGACTGAAACGCCTCCAGATATCAAGAACAAATTTGACACTCATTCATACTATGGTTTTTCAAAATATGCTAAAACATATTTCATCAACCAATATTCTGATGATTGCACCATTGTTAACTGTTACATCTGTAACAATTAAGTTTCATGCTCTTCTCTATATGCTCCTACGTGTAACTAGTTTATTCAAAAACATTTTGTACCTTCAGCTATCTTTGTATATATGTCAAGCCAGTCAGTACATCCACTTGCTTAAATTATCATACTAGGTGGCCTCTGCGATAGCGGATCATTAATCCCAAGCAGGGATCATCCTGACAGCCCAGTTTAATGTAATACATGCCATTTAATGCATTACAGATGTATACTCTACTAATTGAGACTTTTACTTTTTTGTATCACCATTTGTTTGACAAATAAAATTGAATCTGAGTCTAAGTCTATGTTCCGTCAGTCGCCGCTCCAAAGTTCGCTTCGTTTCTCCAATGTACGAGGCCGGGCACCCGTCACAAGGGATAAAGTAGATGGCACTGCGCCATTTGTCTGTGTTGATTTCATCTTTTGGTGAGACTAACTGTTCTCTAATACAGGCTTGAAGTGGACCCTTACCCCTTTCTTGGTGAAGATGTAGCGCAGCGCTTCAGCCGTGCCTCTCACGTATAGGATGGTAACACTGCCTTTTGAGGGCTTGGTCCAATTCAAGATTCATTTATTCCAAAAATACAATGCATGTACATGAAAATAATGCAAGTTGAAACCGTATAGTTCCAGTACTGCTAAGGAGACTATTCTTAAGGCTTGTATAGCCGCTTTCAGGACAGCCATGCAGCTTCACAATTGAACAAAAACATTAATTTGTGACCATAGAGGTTGAAATATTGTATACAAGCGTATCAGGATGTTCCTGTGGTACATAAGAGTCTCGGGTTTATTTCATCGTAATGACAACCTTACAGTTGCCGGTAATACATTGACAAATTTGTTGAGTTCCAATCAAATTTGTTATGAACCACAACCTGTACACATTCACAAATTAATTTTGATAAATCTGATTTGCTAAATTGAAGTGAAAACTATGAATGTAATTAGGTAGTTGATTATTGTGAAATTTGTAATAAATTTTCAAGCATGAAAAATTTAAACAAAATTTCTACTTTCAATATTAGTAGATTTTTTAAAATTGGATCCGTATGAGCAGTATATTTGGTTTTAACTACCGCTCGAATAGCTTGTTTCTGCACTTTTTGCAAAAACCCATAATGTTATCGCATAAAAAATTAGAGATTCTTAAAGACTGCTATAAATCAGAACCACAATATAAATAGGTAGATAGTTTTTCAGTTTTCTTAAAATTCCACTAATTCGCGATATTTTGTTTGCACGTTCATTGATATGTTGCTGCAAGGCAAGATGACTATCAAATAGTACGCCCCAAAACTTCATTTGTTGAACTAGAGTTATTAGAGTTCCACGGATCTAAAGGTTACCGTTAGGAATTTCTCTTTGTTACAGAGTTTACTGTTGGAAATAGAAAATCATATTTGGTTTTATCTACATTTAATGATAGCTTTTTAACTTCAAAACAGTCGCATACTTTAGTCAGGTCTCCATTTATAACTTCAAGGTTTTCTGCAGATGAATTGAAACCATTTGGTATGAACAGTGGGCATGAAAGGTTTATATCATCTGCGAAGGTAATAGTGTTGAAGTTTGAAGCCCATGATATATCATTTACGATGATGAACAACAAAGGTCCAAAAGTTGACCCTTGAGGAACCCCAGCTGTTATCTGTAAAAATGCAGAAGTTTCATCCTCCAATTCAAGAAACTTTTCTCTCTGTGACGGATAGCCTTTGAACCAGCTTAATTCTTTGTGTGTGTTTTTTTTTTATACCATAATGTCTTAATATGGTTAATAGAATCTCGTGATCTATGGTATCAAAAGCCTTAGAATGCATACATTCCTATTGATTACTTTGCAACACAATGGGGATTACAATGGTCATTCATTTTTTACTTCTACTGAAGTGTCAGTCAGATTCACTTCAGACTTGGTAGGTGGGTCTTTATTATTTTATTTATTTATTTATTTATTTATTATTTATTTATTTTTTTGTTTGTTTGTTTTGAATTTGGATGTTTTGTTATTGTACAATGTGAACAAACATGTTCCCCTCCAAAAGTGTCTGGCCAATTGCTTTGAAATTGCACAGACAAACATCTAATGTCCTGTAGACCTAACTTGTTTGACAGGTGGTGCTGTGACATTTTGAGTATTGGGTATTCCTGTGTGATATCAAAGCAATTGGGTGAGAGGTTTTAGACAACATTTTTTTTAAAGATTTGCCGAAAAACAAAAAACAAAAAAACAAAAAAACAAAACAAAAACAAAAAAAAACAAAAAAAAAAAAAAACAAAAAAACAAACAAACAAAAAAATTCATAAAAAATCCAACATTCACTAAAGCGTGACCATTTTAACAAACTTAGTAGAGACCCACCCAAAGTACATAGCCACCAAGTTTGAAGTTAATCCGATTGATGGTTTCAGAGAAAAAGTAGAAAATGAGAATTAGCATAAGAATGGCCATTGACTTGCACAGTAATGTATAGGAAAGATGCATTTCCTGATAAGTATCAGAATTTTTAAAAATTGTTAAAATTCAGGAATCCACAGCAGTGCGACATAGTGAACAACTTTGTTTGACCCTTCCATGAGGAACATATCCACCAAGTTTCAGTTTAATCTGAGTGACGGTTCTGGAAAAGAAGTCGAAAATAGCAAAATAACACAAAAAATCATCGAAAAAAAAAAAAAAAATAGAAAAAACTGCAGCACCACCAGGTAAACATATTGAAGACGATGAGTCTATATCAGTGTTCCAGCCTAATATCAAAGCAATTGGGTGAGCGGTTTTAGAGCAGATTTTTTAAGATTTGCCCCCCCCCCCCCCCAAAAAAAAAAAAAATCATAAACAAGAGAGCTGTGTGAACAGCCCATGCTCAGCTAACCTACAGATTCATCACACTTGTGGCTCTGTGAACTTGGGATAGGATCAAGGTTATCCATATACTGAGTAAGTCTGACCTTTATGTAAGAACACTAACATGTGCAGATCTCAAGTTATCAAGTGAATGGTAAAATTCATGTTTTAGTTGTCCCGTGACGTTGAGAATGAGGTCAAGGTCCAAAAATCACTGCAGCATGACCACTTGCACAAAATAGGTAGATGCTTCTAAAAGGTACGTCCCTACCAAGTTTGACACAAATCCGGCCAAAATTATTTAAGTTATAACCATTACAAGAGATTCCCATGTTAAACTTTCATATTTAAATTCTTTTTTTAAAGATTAAAAAATAAATAAACAAGATATGTTTGTAAAACATAGATGCCCCCCGCCCTCATTACCCTTGCCCTCGCTACCCTATTGATAGTGGTAGATGGGGCACTCGTGACCTTACAAAATTAGTGAAGTTTGATCATACATCAATGTCAGAAAACTGTATCAAGGTCACCCATCTTCATTCTCAACCTAGTCTTTATAGGGAACCATAAAGCTGTGCAATATAAAAGTCAGAGCTCTAAAGTACAAGTTATCATGCGGAAATCATGAAACCATATTTAGTAAAGTGGCTCTGTGACGTTTAGAATTTGGTCAAGGTCACCCATCTTCGATTAGCCCTGAATATGGACTATAATCTTGTACAATAGAAAAGTCCTAGCTTCAAAACCTCTTCAGTTATCATGCAGAAACCAAAGTTAAATCAGGTATATATGTGACCTTGGAATTTAGATCAAGGTCACCAAACTTTACATTTCTTTTAGCCCTTAACAAGGACTATACAGCAGTGCAGTATCCAAGTCCTTGCTCAAAAACTTCTTCAGTTATTGTGCAAAAAACACATGAAGTCTACTGTCTGTGTGTGACCCTCAAAACTGGGTCAAGGTCATCCATCTACAAACTCAAACTAGCCCTTATAGGCAACCATAAAGCTGTGAAATATAAAAGTGCTACCTCTAAAATGCAAGTTATCATGCAGAAACAGTATTGAGCCAAGTGGCTCTGTGACCTTTGGAATTAGGTCAAGGTCACCCATCTTCGAACTTGACCTAGCCCCGAATACGGACAATTACCCAGTGCAATATAAAAGTCCTAGCTTAAAAACCTCTTCAATTATCATGTGGAAACCAAAGTTACCTCAGGTACCAATGTGACCTTGGAAATTAAATCAAGGTCACCATACTTTAAACTTCTTCTAGCCCTTAGCAAGAACTATAGACCTATAAAGTATCCCAGTCCTAACTTAAAAACTTCTTGGGTTATTGTGCAGAAACCACAGGAATTCTACAATCTCCCTGTGACCCTGAAAACTGGGTCAAGGTCACCCATCTTAAAACTCAACCCAGCCCTTACAGAGTACCATAAAGCTGTGCAATATAAAAGTCCTAGCTCCAAGGTATGTTATCATGCAGAAAGCATGAAACCATATTCAGTGAAGTGGCTCTGACCTTTAAAATGAGGTCAAGGTCATCCAAATTCGAACTTTGCCTAGCCCCAAATATGGACTATAATTCTGTGCAATATAAAAGTCCTAGCTTAAAAACCTCTTCAGTTATTGTGCGGAAACCAAAGTTAACTCAGGCACCACTGTGACCTTGGAAATTACGTCAAGGTCACACATCTTTAAACTATGCCTAGCTTTTGACTAGAATGATACACCTGTATAGTATCAAAGTCCTAGCTCAAAAACTTTTTGAGTTATTGTGCAGAAACCACAGTCTACCGACCAACAGACGTGTGCAAAGCTATATGCCCACCTTCTTCGAAGGGGGCATAAAAATAAGAAAATCATTGTGGCTTTACCATTTGAACAAATTTGGTAGTCCTACCCCAGGTACATTGCCACCAAATTTGAAGTCAATATGACTGACAGTTTCTTCAAGGAAGTCCAAAATGTGAATTATCTTTGCACCTCAAAAGAACCAACAAAATTACAAAAAGTCCAAAAATCATTGGAGTGTGACCATTTGAACAAACATGTTAGAGATCCACCAAAGGTATATCGGCACCAAGTTTGAAATCAATCTGACTTACATAGTAACCAATAGGAAAGTTGCATTTACTGATAAGTACCCATATTGAAAAAAAAAAAAAACCTTAAAAATTAAGGAACCCGCAGCATTGCCTCCCAGTGAATACTTTGTTTAACCGATATCTCAAGGAATACATCCAGCAAGTTTCAGCTTAATCTGAGTGATGGTTCTGGAGAAAAAGTCAAAAATAGCAAAAACACACAAAAAAATCAGAAAAAAATAGAAAAATTTGCAGTGCCACCTGTTAAAAAAAGTAAGAACAAGGAGTCCCTAGGAGTGTTCCTGTGTGATATCAAAGCAATTGGATGAGCGGTTTTGGAGAAGATTTTTTAAGGTTTGCCCCCCAAAATAATAAAAAAATTCATTAAAACTCGAAAAATCACTGGAGCATAACCATTTGAACAAACTTGGTAGAGACCCACCCAAGGATCCCAATCAAGTTTGAAATGAATTTAGGTAATGGTTTTTGAGAAGTGAAAAGTGTGAATTGTGGACGGATGACAGATGGATGACGGACGGGTGGACGACAGACGGCAGACTCTCTCAAAAGCTCAGCTGACTGACAAGTCAGCTCAGCTGAAAATTAGAAGAAAAAAATGCAGCACCACCTAGTGAACAAATTAAGAACTAGGAGAGTTCCTGTGTGATATTAAAGCAATTGGATGAGCGGTTTCGGAGAAGATTTTTTAAGGTTTGCCCCAAAAAATAACCAAAAAATTCACTAAAATCAAAAATATCACTGGACTGTGACCATTTGAACAAACTTGGTTGAGACCCACCCAAGGCACATCCTCACCAAGTTTGCGATGAACTTAGGTGATGGTTTTTGAGAAGTGAAAAGGGTGAATTGTGGACGGATGACAGATGGATGACGGACGGATGGACCACAGACGACAGTCCCTCTCAAAAGCTCAGCTGACTGACAAGTCAGCTCAGCTAAAAATTTTAAAAAAATTGCAGCTCAACCTGGTGCACACGTTAAGAACTAGGAGTGTTCCTGTGTGATATCAAAGCAATTAGGTGAGCAATTTCAGAGAAGAATTTGCCCCCAAAAGAACAAAACAAAAAATTCATAAAAAAATCCAAGCATCATTGATGCATGACTATTTAAACTTGGTAGAGACCCACCCAAGATAGACTGCCATCAAGTTAGATGTGAATCTGGCTGATGGTTTTTGAGAAGAAGCTGAAAATGTGAATTGAAGACAGAAAGCAGATGGATTATTCTATAAGCTCAGCTTAAAAAGTCGTGAAAATTGAGCTGAAACTCAGTGGAAATGTACCTTGTGAAAGTGTCAAAGTTGTTCACTGGGTGGTGAGGCTGTGCATCTCTTATTTCTGACTAGTTTTTCAATTCAGGCACTTGTAACTTAATCCCATTTATTACTACACAAGTCAGTGGGGATTGCAATGGTAATTCATTTTCTATTTCTCCAAAACCATCTGCCAGTTTCTTCAAAGCTGGGGCAGATGTACCTTGGGTGGGTCTCGGTTGAGCGTGTTCAAAATAGTCACACTCAAATGATTTTTTTTTTTTCATTCTTTGACAAAATGTTAAATCTATTTGTCTACACGGCATTTCAACTGCTTCAACATTGCAAAAAAAAAAAACATTTCTGGGCTCCACCAGACTGGGGGGGGGGGGGGGGGAGGCTAGTTTTAGGTTGAATGATGAGGTCAGGTGAGCACAGGCTGTGCACACAGCCCTCTTATTCACACAGGTCTCACCTTTGCTCAACAATTCTTCCATCCTGTTGAAGACTTGAAGGCCTAAGCCTATCAAAATATATTATTCAGATTTGATACTGATAAGCCCAAAACCCTTACCTGAAGCTGGTTCAATTTTGTTTTCTTTTTCAAGTTGTAACTACAATTACATATTGTATGACCACCTGCTTCAATGGCTGCCAGTTAGAAATTTAATTTGTCTGATGGCCCAGCAAACATAACCAGGTAGGACTCTAATCCTCTGCCAAAAATTAGAAAAAAAAAAAATACTGGATCATGACCATTTAAGCAAGCTTCATTGAGACCCACCTGATGTACATCTCCACAAAGTTTCAGTGAAACCAACCAACAGTGGTTGAAATTGTGAATTTTGGAGGGATGACCGACTGACCAAGAAATAACCTACACATACTGACAAGTCAGCACAGCTAAAAAAATCAAAGGTGATTTCTGAGTGAAACAACAGAGCAGAGCCCACAAAGGAGGCAACAGGGACGGGTAACATCCCTGAACAGTATCAAAGTCTCTCTAGGCGGGTGGGCACCCTCAGTTTTTAGCGCCCTCAAGAGGACACGATTCTGCCCAGTAGTATCCCCCTCCCACACAAAATTTTT
The DNA here is from genome assembly GCA_964020975.1 of Hermodice carunculata. Lineage (NCBI taxonomy): Eukaryota > Metazoa > Annelida > Polychaeta > Eunicida > Amphinomidae > Hermodice > Hermodice carunculata. Next base: position 59,028,870 of record OZ026612.1, read on the forward strand.
GAAAAATTGGACCCCAAAGAATGCAATTCAGTGCTACTTGGAGTGAACATTTTACTTAAGTATTTACTTTTTTAAACGTGTATTTTTTTTTTAGCAAATACTAGTGTAAAAGGTTTATGATACAAAAATAAAGTAAATCTTATGAAAAGTCACGATTCTAGCAACACTGTACAGTGAAAACTCATAATAACAACACTCAGATATCAGACATATGCACTTAATGACACACCCATTGAAGGAAAAAAAAGTCCATCTTCTATGTTATGAGATTCATTTCCCTCACATATTCAGTTATCCAACACATTTTCAGGGAACAATTAGTGTCATCATAATATGGTTTCACTGTATTTTACTTTTTTTCTTGGTCATACCAGTACTCCCAATTTGTATTTCATAAAGATTTCAAGTGTGTGTCACCGATCTGGACTTTTCACTTCTCAAAATTATAAAAACTCATGAAAAGATACAAAATACTGTCAAACAACAAAAATCTACCCCTTAGTTAAAACCTTCTTTAATTGACATAAACTTAATTAAGCAAGTTCGTTCAATTTTGGGCATGGCTTTTTGGAAAAGGAGTAATTCTGGAGAAAAACTAACTTTTGTCATTTGAAAATCTGGCCTAGCCACATTGTTAGCTGTATGCTTGGCATGAGACACATGTACAGGCATTATTGAAATAGCGTATCTTTGGAACCACATTGGACAGAGATGGGGGGGGGGGGGGGGGGGGGCAGTAATTGCATGTTTTGATGGGGTCAAGCAAAATATCTTTCTTGACATTTGCAGCTGAAAGGTGGTCGAATCACGATAGTTATGCAAATATTTTGAAATATCTTTCTTACCAAAAGTAGGCCTGCTACTGGTCCTCATTGGAAATATAGGACGAAGTTTAGGGCAATTTTTCAAAAAAAAAACAAGAAGCCCATGGGCCTAATGCTCTGCTGGCATCGTGGTATATTGCACCTGTTCATTTCAAAGTTGCGAGTCCTCAAGTGGCTTCTGAACATACAAAGCTTAATGCAAAAATTGTCCACCAGATGGCACGTCGCTCCACATGTAATCATAGCTTATTTGTGCAACTCCTGCGATGAATATTGTTGCATGTGCCAAGACAACAGCGAGTCATTAACTTTGTCCTCAGTGACTTTCAGACAGAAGATCAAGGACACCCAGATTAAGTAATACAAGAGGCCCATAGGACTGCCTGCTGCTGTGCCAACATTGCCATTGAAGTCCAAGCAAGACCCTGCCATACCAAAATCACCTCTTTCAAATTAACAGGCATGGTGACCTCACAAAAATAGGTCAAGGTCACTGATATTACATAACATTCTACCTTTGGCCATGATCTATATATCATATAAATTTGGCAAGTCAAATCCAATTACTTTTTCCAAATATGGAATTTTACATCTTAAAACTAATTTTAGCTAATAATTTCTGTCAAATTACAGGTGACACCACTAGTATCACTTAGACTTTGACCTCTCCCACAATCCCACCAAATTTGGTGAAGATCCGCCAAAAATTAAAGATGCTAGAGTGTTCACAAGATTTTCACATTTTGACCCCTATATTACATAATGTAGGTGGCGTCACCAATATCGAACTAGGCCTAGATTTCCAAACACCCTATAAGTATATACTGGAGAGCCTCCAGATTAGTCTTTGTGTAGTATTAGGCAATCCAGAGAAAATAAATATGTTTATAATAACAATAAGTCCGGAAAGTTAAAATGGGCTTACTTGAAAACTGTAGAGGGTATCAAGCCAACGAGCAAAAGTTTAGACGTCTACTTTGAAACTTAAAAATTCATACACTATTCCACCATACTGACACTGGTATAAACAGGGAAATAGTAATACAATTTTAGCACCATAAAGTTGACTAGAGGTGTTATGAAGTAAATGTACTAAGGTATTAGCTGGAAGCCACCTCTTCCACTATACTGGAAGAAGATTGAAAAGAAAGAAATCCTGCAAAAAGTGAGTATGATCATGGTTTTCCGACTTAAGACGGACTGGAGAAAATTCTCAAGGTGGGTTAAGTATACTTTACCCTGGGTACTTTCCACTTACCACTCTAAACACTTTGAGCACCACACTTTGTCATTTCAAGCTCCATCTTGACACAATTTGACTAATGTTCTTGAGTTAGTGTTGTATTTATTAGGTATTTGGTCATATATATATCTGGAAACATTTCTACAGAGTATTGTGTAGTTGTTTTTTTGTAACCTTTGTGTTGTAGTTTTTGCAACAAAGTTCTGACTCTATTGACAAAATCGCTAAAGTGTGTTTCTAGCAATATGTATCACTTGTCCGATACAAACTCAATATGTTAGTTTCTCTGGAATGTTTCCTGTCAGATCAGAATAGGAGATATCAAATTTGAACTGGTCTCTCTTGTCAAATATCTTTGTTACATACTGGTGGTTCTTAATTACTATATCCAGATCACGGAAAGTAGCTTTTGTATCACTTTCATTTCCCAGATTTAATTTTAGTTCTTTGGGATATATGTTTTTCCAATTTCCCTTTATTTCATCTCCATTGTTTAAAAGCACACAGGTCATCTATAAATCTTCTGGTGTGAGAACATGATCTTCTTGCAGCTGTAAAGTTTACGGACGGACAGACATGAGCAGTCGCATAAGCTCTGTGACCTTTGGTCAGCAGAGCTAATAAAAAACAAATATGGGACACAATAGGTTAAATACAGGACAACTAAATGACGTATAACTGGGCGAAATCATGAAATTGAGACAGAGATGCAAAAGATTTGGTTTGTTTGAAGGTCTCGTGTGGCGTACCTCAGGGGTCTATTATGGGCCTTATGGGCCCTTCTGTTGTTCTCTTGTATTTGAATGATTCGATCACCAAGTGCTTCAGTTCTTCCTCAATTTATATTTTTTGAGGATAACACAAATGTCTTCACGATAGGAATTAAGGAAGACCATAATTTCAAAATGAGTTGGAATTAACAAACGGTCATTTCTTATCACTTGCATACCCATACGCACATTTAATCTATTCGAACACGAATTTGGCTTGTAAATATTCTATACACATCTTTCAACAAAAAATTGGGTTCCCCACAAATGCTTGTTGTGACTATTTCCAAATATTGAGCATATTCAGCTCTTTTGTAACAATAGTTTGATCTAAATGTAGCAATAACATATTTGTTCTTGCCACAATCCAGGGCTCTCAAATTGCCATGTCCATTTCACCAGGACAAGTGAAAGTCCAGTCAGGCCAAGCAAAAGGTTCCATAACAGTTGCCCTGTGGAAACCAAATATTTGTTTTTAATCTGGCTTCAAAATATTATTTGACCTCTTTTTTTATTTGACGAACATCCTTCTACAATGCCTTAACATTTAATGTTGTATAGATGGACAAGTGAATTGGAGAATCAGGCAAACAAAAGATGTTAATAATTCGGCATAGACCAGACCTCAACAGAATTGATAAGCCCTGCAGACTGGTGTTCATGCACCAAGTGTCTATGTGTGCGTGTGGGAGGGGAGTCCTTTAAAAGTTTTAAAATTAATGGCCTGTTAAAGTTTTGGTTAAAACATGCTGTTCAGTCCCTCGACATTTGTTTAACAAACTTTTATTTTCTCATTGTCAAAAAAAACATAAACAAAAAAACCCCAAGAGGGCTGAGTGAACAGCCCATGCTCAGCTGACCTAGACATTCATCACATTTACAGCTCTGTGAACTTGGCATAGGATCAAGGTCACCCATGTACTGAGTAAGTCTTGACCTTTATTGAAGAACTCTAGCATGTGCAACAACACTGTCCCAGTTCAAGTAGTTCTCAAGTTAGAGTGAAGAGTAAAATTCATGTGTATTGCACTGTGACCCCAGAAAGGAAGTCAAGGTCACTCATGTACTGTCTACGCATAATCTTCATAGAGATATTGACATGTGCAACATCAAGGTCCTAACTCAAAACAGATCTCAAGTTATCAAGTGAACAGTAAATATGTGTCAGTTGTCCAGAGACCTTGGGGTCACAGTCAAAACATCACTGGAGCATGACCATTTGCACAAAACAGGTAGACACTGATAAAAGGTACATCCCTACCAAGTTTGGCACAAATCTGGCCAAAATTATTCAAGTTATAACCATTACAAGAAATTCCCACGTTAAACTTTCCTATTAAAACTTTCTTAAAGGTTTTCAAAAAAATCATAAAAAATAAAAAAAAAACCCTGGAGCTTCACCATTTCAACAAACTTGGTAGAGACTCACCCAAGGTATATTGCCACCAAGTTTGCAGCAAATCTGACAAGACAGTTTCTTCAGAGAAGTCCAAAATGTGAAAATGATGAGCAATAGAAGTGGTGCATTTACCGGCAAGTACCCGAATTGAAAAAAAATCTTTAAAAATCAAGAATACACAGTAGCGGTGCCTAGTGAACATTTCTGCTTCGGTTTCAGAGATTTTTCAAGATTTGCCCCCCAAAAAGGATGAAAAAATTCATTAAAACATCCAAAAATCAATGGAGCGCGACCATATAAACAAACTTGGTACAGACCCCCCCCCCCCCCCCCCCCCCCAAGGTTTATCCCCACAAAGTTTCAAGTGAATCTGGCTGACGGTTTTGGAGAAGTCAAAAATGTGAATTGTGGACGATGGCTGGCTAGTCATAACCTAACCTCAGCTGACTGATAAATCAGCTGAGCTAAAAAAACAAAAACGCTGGGAAGAATAAAAGGTTTCTCTATTCAAGTAAAACAATGATAACTGAACGAGCCTCTCCAGTGGGGATCAACATAATGAAAATGTCACTCTTTGTTAGAATGATGGTCTTTTAAGAGGAGTGGTCTTTGACAAGAGGGGCCTTACATCAGAGTACCACTGTAAACGACACTTGTCCAAAATTGGTTTTTGAAAACAGTCCTGTTGACAGGACATCAAGTTTGCTTGTTCATGTACGTCCGATGTCTGATATGCCTCTCTTCGTAATTTGCACATTTCCACTTTAAAAGTAAAAACTAAAACAACAAAATGTCACCACAAGTTATTTATTTTCTTCTGTACAGCCAACTCGCATTTACTCATTCTCTTCAGACCGCAGGCGTGCAAATGGATTAGTAACTTTAATTGCCAGTTGTTGAGCTCTTTCAACAATGGCTTTCCTTTTTTTGCTGGATACGCTGCTGGAGATCTCGGCAGAGAATGTTCGGTTCTGCATCATCAGCACTTCCAGTTCCTGCAAGACACAACAGAAGCCCAATAAACTATCATTTTCTACCAACAAGCCAATCAAAACTTCATTTAAATCATGAGTGAAAATAGACCAATAGGTTAGACATGTTTACACAGCCATGGCTTGCTCCACTGTCTAGCACTATAACCTATGTTTTAACCAAAACAAACAAATAATCTCCCTCAAAATTCTCTGGCTATAATTATAAAATATATTTGAACCCTTACAAGTTACACTTCTGCCTGAGCAAAAATGGAACATACATGCATTCCCCGTACAATGGAAAGTTGCTAAGGTTCAACAAAAGCCTCCACACATCACCGAGCTGAGGTTGAAAGATGTGTCTGCATTGTTTATGAACCCCCTCAAAATATTTGAATGAGAATGTTCAATTCAATAACAAGAGGCACATGAGCCTGATGCTCCGCTGACCACCATTACCAAAAAATAATTTTATGATTCCCTCCACTACCTTGAGAAATTTATCAACGGCATCCATGTGATGCAATATAAAACTGCCACATGATACACATTTGTGGTACATTTGGTATCATTCAAATATGGTCTATGCATAAGTTCACCAAGCGGGAAAACCCCGGCAGTTGTCCCAAAACGAAAGCGAGGCATGCGGGCTGATTTTTTTGCTATCAGATGGCGCGCTGTGCACCTTCTCAAAAGTGCTTCCCATAATGCATGATGGCAAGACTAATCTTGTTCACGTCAACATGAACGGAAAAGCAGGAAATGGACCAAATACAGGAGGTGTATAGAAGTTTACCATTGTAGCTCATTGGCAGAGGAAGTACAGGGAGCACTGATAGTTAGAACGTTGAGTGACAAGGCGAATTATCATGGTAAACCACCACTGACTTGTGTGGTGGGCTGTAATGTTGATACCAGGAAGAAACGTCAAACTGACAAATATCAAAAATAAAACGTATAACGATGGCCACGTGGGTATAACAACCCACATGGCCATCGCTTTTTTGCATGCGAAACCTAACCTAACCGTCGCAGATAAGCGCAAAGCCACAGAAATATTATTATTTTGTGTTTTCATTTCTAATTGAACGATGAATTATCATAGTATATTCTATAAAATGAACGATGATAATTAACTTTCGCCAGATCAAAACCCCGATCAAACACGTGCTTGCCTGCACTGCTGCATGAATCAGTGACCAACACTGACGAAGTGGATAGATCTATTTTTAACACGGTGCAGAGGTAAACAACATGGCGCCCAAAACACACGTGGTGGCTGAGGGAAAATGGTGAGTTTTATTTCGATCTATAACTTGTGAATTACGGTGAGTTAGGCTCCACTGAACGTGTAAAATAAAGTTAAGACAGTGAGTTGTGCCATCAAAACAATTATACCACAGTTAAAGCTCATTACTTCGCAAGCGAAGGCTCCGTACCAGGTGACGCATCAGGCCCATTGAGTGTAATGGGAAAAAGACAGAACTCATGACCGGCAAATATTTTCAAGTTGCGACACACATCTTTCAGCACCCAGACAAAAGTTCTTTATTGAAATAAAGATGTTAAGGGTTGTAATTGTTAAATTTAATAAATGATTCCTTTACAAAGCATATGTAATAGATCATGAAGAACTGGTGGTGAAAGGAATTTGTGTGCCGCCCTACCACAAGGGAAAGGCCGCCCAGGATTTGAGCTGTTGAGGTCATGCATATGGGGTTCCTCCAATGAGCGACCACCTGCATTACACGACCGCTTTTTGGTCTACGCTAGGGGTGGTCGCTCAAAAGAGGGACTACTGTATATGTGTGTGTCTGTATGTTTGTGAATTTTTTTTTGTTTGATGGTGTATTTTTATGAATACACACATTGAATGTGAAACAGATGGCCACAAGATAGAAGGGTTGCTAGCTTGGGCACCAAACTGGATAAAGAGGCATGAAAAAATATGCTCTTATCCTAATTTTACTCCCAATCTTCTTACACCATCTTACCTTAACATTATGTACCAGGAACTTCTTGAAGCCATCTGGACATACATGCTTAGTCTTCTTTGCAGACCCATATCCAATGCTGGGCATCAAATACTGTCCCTTGAACCTACGTCTTACTCTATTGTCAATTCCCTTTGGTTTACGCCAGTTTGTCTGAAACATTACAAAGAATATCTTAAATCTCTCTGTGCTGATCACAACGCAAGAGCACATCTGAATTATAATATAGCAGAACCTGATTTTTACAACCACCCCTTCTGCCAACAAACATCGTTTAACTGCAGATGGTCTAAAAATACTGGTAAATGTATAAATGAAATAGACTTAAAAGTCATGAGGGGAATGTCTTATAAAGATGTCATGCTTCCTCACCAGGAGATGATTTTAGAGCGAGTACACCTGTAATGATTCCAGATTTAAATGCCTTAAAATATACCTTTCACTCCAAGTACTAAGCAGGGCTCTAGTTCCAGACAAAAGAATGACCAAGCATATTGAAAAATGTGCACAAGTTCAGAAGTTATCACCATAAGAACTAAAGCCACGCCTGGGGGTGGGGGTGGGGGGGGGTGGCATGAATGTCTCACCAGCATAATTTAAGCCACTCCAACGCTTTGTGTACAATGCTCATTCAAGCATAATGTAACCAATGAAGTATGACAGTGATGGTACAAATCTGTAGTGACCATCACTATGAATCATTTACCCAAGTATGAAAGCCCTACCCAGTGTAGTTAGTTAAATAATTCCACTCGGAAGGTTTTTGTCGACGGATGGAAGAACTGATGGACGGACATCCGGAAAGTGAGTGCTTAGCCTCACCAACAGCTTATGCTGGCAAGACAAAATATGATCTCCTGATATGTATTCCCTCTGTACCCTGCAGAAAGTAGGCCAACGTAACCCATATTACGCAATATCAAACTTTTAAATACATGATACACATTTGTAGTCATTCGGTATTGTTAGCCTTATTTCTCAAAATGTAGGATTTAGCATCCTTTACTACATCCTTATTGACCTTGAAAACCAGGTCAAGGTCATTAAAATTTGACAAAATTTTACCATTAGCCCAACACGTATATCGGGTACATTTAGAAGTTGCATCTCAATTCATAATCAAAATAATGAATTTAATTTCCTATTTCGCTTGCAACTCTAGTTCCACTTCATACCATGTTGTGGTGCCACCATATGACTCCACACATCATACACGTATGTCTGTATAATGTTTGTGTATTGGTATATTGATACATGTGCTCAAGTTCAGATGTAGTGACCATAACAAACAAGAGCGTTGTGTGAACAGGCTGTCCTCATTCAACCCATAATAAGTTCCACTCTAGTCTTGTGGATGAGGATGCTTGAGATTAAGCAAAAAACGCGAATTTCCATCACAACTCCCATTGACTTGCATGGAAATCAATAGGAATGCATGCATTAACTGACAGGTACCCAAACTGAAATATTCATTAACAAGAGGGCTGTGTGAACAGCCCGTGCCTCAGCTGATCTTGACATTCATCACACTTGCAGCTCTATGAACTTGGGAAAGGATCAAGGACACCATGTTCTGAGTAAGTCTGACCTTTATAGAAGAACACCTACATGTGCAACATCAAAGTTCAAGTAATTCTCAAGTTAGAATGAAGAGTAAAATTCATGTATGTTGCACTGTGACCCCACAAACGAGGTCAAGGTCATTCATGTACTGTCTCAGCATGACCTTCATACAGAATAGTTAACATGTGTAGCTAACTCAAAACAGATCTCAAGTTATCAAGTACACAGTAAATATCGTGTCAGTTGTCCTGTGAATTAGCATTAGAATGCCCATTGACTTACATAGTGATCAATAGGAAAGCTGCATTGAACGATAAGTACCCGAATTGAAAATCCTTAAAAATCAGGAATCCAAAGCAGTGCCACCTAGTAAACAACTGTTTGAACCTTCCACAACAATATATCATTCACATTTCAGCTTAATTTGAGGGATGGTTCTGAGAACAAGTGAAAAATAGCAAAACCATACAAAATATTCATTGAAAAAATTGCAGCGCCACCTGGTGAACAATTTGGGAACTAGAGGTCCCCGGGAGTGTCTATGTACGATATCAAAGCAATTGGGCGAGTGGTTTCAGAGGAGAGGAATTTTGAAGGTTTGCCCCCCCAAAAACAAAAAAATTCATAAAAAATCCAAAAATGGAGCGTGACCATTTGAACACACATGGTAGAGATCCACCTAAGGCACATCCCCACCAAGTTTGAATTAAATCTGGTCAATATTATTAAAGTTATGACCATTACAAGAAATTCTCATGTTAAGTTTTCCTATTAAAACTTTTGTAGAGATTTTTGAAAAAAATCATTAAAAAATCCAAATTCATTGGAACATGACCATTGGAACAAACCTGGTAGACACCCACTCAAGGTACATTGCCACCAAGTTTAAAGTAAATCTGGATGATGGATTTGGAGAAGAAGTCGAAAATGTAAATTAGCATTAGAATGCCCATTGACTTACATGGTAATCAATAGGAAAGGTGCATTTACCCCAAAGGAGCCGACTTGAAAAAAATCATTAAAAATCAGGAATCCGCAGCATTCCCACACAGTGAACAACTTTGTTTGGCCCTTCCATTAGGAACATATCCACCAAGTGTAAGCTTAATCTGAGTGACGGTTCTGGAGAAGTCGAAAATATCTTTAACACACAAAAATTCAAAAAAAAAATTAGAAAAAAAACTGCAGCGCCACCTGGTGAACAAATTAACAACAAAGAGTCCCTAGATATCTTCCTGTGTGATATCAAAGCATTTGGGTAAGCAGTTTCGGGGAAGAAGATTTTTTAAGATTTGTCCAAAAAAAAAAAACAAAAAAATTCATTAAAAATCCAAAAATCACTGGAGCATGACCACGTGAACAAAATTGGTAGAAACCCACCCAAGGTACATTGCCACCAAGTTTGAAGTTAATCTGGATGGCAGTTTTGGAGAAGAAGTCAAAAATGTGAATTAGCATTAGAATGCCCATTGACTTCCATGGTAATCAATAGGAAAGCTGCATTGACCGATAAGTACCAGAATTGAAAAAATCGTTAAAAATCAGGAATCCGCAGCATTCCCACATAGTGAACAATTTTGTTTGACCCTTCTACAAGGAACATATCCACCATGTTTCAGCTTAATCTGAGTAATGGTTCTGGAGAAGAAGTCGAAAATAGCTATAACACACAAAAATTCATAAAAAAAAAAGAAGAAAAAATTGCAGCGCCACCTGGTGAACAAATTAACACTAGGAGTCCCAGGGAGTGTTCCTGTGTGATATCAAAGCAATTGGGTGAGCGGTTTCGGAGAAGAAGATTTTTCAAGATTTACCCAAAAAAAGAACAAAAAAATTCATTAAAAATCCAAACATCACTGGACCGTGACCATATGAACAAACTTGGTAGAGACCTACCCAAGGCACATCTCCACCAAGTTTGAAGTGAATCTGGCTGACGGTTTTTGAGAAGAAGTCGAAAATGTGAATTGTGGACGATGGACGGATGGACGACGGACCCTCAAAAAACCTCAGCTGACTGACAAGTCAGCTGAGGTAAAATCTACTCACAAAACAGCATTCTCAAAATTTTCATATTTTGGCCCGAATATAACATCAACTATACCACCAATATCAAACTTGTCCCAGATTTTCATATACTTGATAAGTCCTGAAAGTCATATTGGGCTAACATGAGAACTGTTGACCATATGGCATTCAGAAGCAAAAGTTTATGGACTGACAGACAGACTTGAGTGATGGTATAAACTCTGCGACCTAGGGTCAGCAGAGCAGAAAACACTAAAATCACTATACATGTACTTATTTTTGCATGTATAAATTTTCATGGATTTTGCATTTCACTGAATTTTAAATTGCACTATTTTGAACATAATTTCAATCAAATCAGTGTCAAAATACTATTTCACTGTCTTTTTGTTTTCACGGTTTGTGACATCAGCAAAATGAGCAAAAATAGAAATACAGTGAAATAAAAGCAATTTACAGCACATGATGAATCCTTCCGGTATCAAGCTCAGTGTGTCTTTTGAGCACGTAACTACGTCTTTCGAAACAGTAAATAATCTTCTCCAAACGCTCAGTCCTTTTTATTCAAAACCATATGATATGTTCCCAGTTTTTGAAGCTTGATTCTCATTTAAAATTATCACACTGCAGTCAGGATTTGTTTCACTGACAACCCCTTCTGTGACTTTTAGAGCAATTTATAGAAACAAAATGAACAACCTGTCAGGACTGAATTAAAAATTTTATAACTTTTTATTTAAGCTATTTCAGGACTAACCATTGAATTTGATCCTGGACATGGATATATACTTTAAATTTTTTCTGATTTCAACTTGGAAAAAAAAAAATTGTGTGACCTTTGTGCGAAAAATATGAAAATCCTACCAAGTCAGAAAGAATGCTATAAAATCTCAAAAAAAATGCAATCCTGCAAAAAAAAAAAAAAAAAACCCCTACGGATACAAATCTATGGATATGTAGGTTTAATGTATTTGCGAAAAAATTAATGGGTAATATCAATCCAAAGTTGCCAGTCTCACTGCACACTAGCTTCACAGCTTCCACCTTAAAATACTGAGAACACACCAAAAAAAATATACAAAAAAAAATCACAGCACGACCTGTTGAACAAATTACAGTCTAGAAGTCTCCAGAAGTGTCCCCATATAATTTTGAGGCAATTGGTGCTGCGGTTTCAGAGAATCAAAATAATAAAATCATGAAAAATTCAAATTAATCGGAACTTGACCATTTGTGCAAATTTGGTTGAGTCTTGCCCAAGATAGGTCTCCACCAAGTTTCAAGTGGATCTCACTGACAGTTTTGGAGAAGTCCAGAATGTAATTTGTGGATGCCAACAAACGGACAGACGACAGATCAAGACCACCCATTACGTATTACCTCCACTGACGGACAGATCAGTTGAGCTAGAAATACAACCTGCATGCATTTTGCACTGGTGGTCTGGAAACCTATAACAGGCATATATTTAAGGTTGGCCTAAGGACAAATGAATTTACCAGGGAGGCAACAAAAGTTAAGGCAGTCATTATTCCTTATTCCATGAAAAATATGCAAATACTGATCTCCTGTCACAACATGCATCTATTTATCATGCCCACTGCATATTTGTGAACACGACATTTTTAAATTCTTACACTCTTACCTTTATTTTCTTGTAGCGGTCTGACTGGTGGCGGATGAATTTTTTTGTTCTTTTTTTCACAATTTTGTGCTTGACCAAAGGTCGGATTGCCATGGCTGCAGTTGTCTGTAAAAATTGAAAGGAATCATCATCAGTGTAATCTGATTAACATCTTTCACACCCAATCAAGATGGAGTCAGTCAACATATCTTTAGCATGGGCTGAACACAAATACAAGTTACTTATCTCCTATGGTATACATAAATGAATATTTCAGACACAAGTCCATATATACAGTACATAATATATATAGACTACATGTTCCTTAACCCACACATAAAGCACACTGTGATGGAAAGACAGGGAGAAAAGTAATTCAAATATATTTCAGAAAAATAGCCTCAGTGCTATTAATTTTTTCAGCACAATCAGTATGCACCTTGATTATGTTGATTGAAGAATACAGGACCAAATCTGAGGAAAGAATCACTTGTAAACCACAGAAATAGCCTAGATGGAAGAACAATCGTTAATGTTCATGCAGATAGCACTTGGTGCCAGCAGTTACCCTTCCATATAAGCAATTCTTCAAACTGATGTGCTTTAACACCTGCAACAGCAGTTTCAGGGCTGCTTGAATTTCCCCCCAAACAGATGCCGCTGTGGAATTCTGCTCTCCTATTTGTAAGGTAAAAATTAAAAGCACATCTGCACTGAGCAATGAATTCTGAAAACATTTAGAGAGCCAGTATGACATGCTCTGTTACTGTTTGAATCTTTGGTTCAGGTTAGTCATAATTTGACACTCATCCTTCCAAATCAATCATGACTAGGGCTGTAACGATACACCTTTTCACGATACGATACGTATCCCGATACGGAACTGCCGATACGATACAAAACGATACAATTTGATACTTAGCCATAATAGTACAGGGGTCACATTATTTCAGTACGGGTTCGTTGGACCCATCTTTCTTCTTTTTCAGGAAAAATAGTGAGTCCATAAACTGAATCGATGGGTCCAGTCTGAAATTGTGCAATCTAGACTTTTGATGTAATTTGATTAATTGAGTTTAATTGGTATAATCAACATACATCAAAATGATAAACAAATAAAACATGCAGGTAACTTAGCCTAGAAACGAACATAACATAGGGTCTATATGCTCATGTAGGTGACTCATTATTATAAAATTTAAGATTAAACAAAAAGTTACCAATATGCTAACTTGATGTAAAAGGGTCTAAAAGTTGTTGACTGTACCAAGGATGGATTCAATCTGCCCAGGGACCTGCTATTAGGACTAAGTCTATAACACATCCCTGGTCACCAAAAAAATGATTGTGAAGGGGGCTTAACCCCTAGCACGCTGCCACTGTGCCAGTATCTGGTATCGCACAGTTTTTCAACTAGCTTGCACAACAAGCGGCATGCATGACTGAACATGCCTGGGCTCTGTTATTTTTGCGATTGATTCCACGTGATGAAATGGTCAGAAATTACATGATTTATATTTCTGTGCACTTTCTATTTCAATATACCTGACAAATTTGATGCCGTAGGTGGTGTTAAGAGTCTGATCTTAAGTGCGGTCACTTTTTTCATCAAGCAACACAGTAGGCCTACAACTTGACAAGCCATGCAACACAAGCGAGTGTACACAGCCTGTCACGGGCATGCACCCAGGCATGGTTTTCCGCTATGTTTAACGTATATTTTTTCCGGCCTTTGATCATAAATTTCATTCCTGCCTTGTTCTGTCATACAGATTTGTTACATTCAAACATTTCAATAAAATCAAAAAAACTAAATTTTTTTAAAAAAAAAAACAAACCACCAATAACGGCGTGCCCCATCGGAGACAGTGATCAACAACATCGTGTCAGGCCTAATGCAAATTTTCGCTTCGTTCACATGTGACCGTGCGATGACACATGAGCGTATTTTCCTTGCCGTCCGTAATGAATTTTCACTCGTGCCTTTGTCTCTGTCTAGATTTGTTCGATAGAAGTCTTCCTGGTGAAAATATGATGTGAAAATTTAACATCTTGGTCCAATAATCTTTGCGTAATAAGACTTGTACCTTCCCAACATTGCGGGCATGAGACAGGCACATGGGCAACAACGAATTTGATTGGACAGTAAGTGGCACGTGATCAAATCCACACAATGAGGAGCCCCGAAGTGCTCTCAGCGCATTTATAATCAGATGAAATGACGTCCATCCGTTCCCATTATGGGAATTTTTTGGAGGGATACCCCAGGAATATTTTTTTCTTAGCAAATAAGAGAGCTTGTTACATAAAAAGACGAACATCAGAGGATTCCATCAGTATAATACATATTCATGATACTGATAATGGTCGATGCAAAACACCGTGACCGCATGGGGTAATTTTTGCAGTTGTGTCATTCAAAATGCATCGCGTTTGTGCGTGTGTCCACAGCGACGCGAAATGACAATGTTTTTATTAATTTCCGGGCGTCTTTTCTTCATTTTTGCGTCTATGACGCAGGACGCAAGCTTAATGTGACCCCTGAATAATGAGCGTGCTGCTTTTTCTCGCCGGGCACAGTCATTTTGCTGACCTAGACTCAGACTTTGCACACAAGGGTATGACGTAGCGCCACAAAGCGTCATGCATATATGATTATGAAGGGAATCCCAAAACACTTGTAAATTGCAGGCAAAAATAGATCATAATCAGAAGGCTGACGAATGGTTTGTCAATTGACGAGTTTACCTTCACAAAAGTACGGTAAATGTTAATGAATTATGGCCTTTACTTCCGTATTTTTTCTTTTTAGAGCTGAAATTACTTATATGATGGAATGTATCGTATTTTTGCGATACAGGGGACCTCATTTCGATACGTGTATCGTGGATGGACTGTACCGCGATGCACCGTTATCGCGGTATATCGTTACAGCCCTAATCATGACACACTCAAGGTTATAGTGAGTAACTGTACGCAGATTCACGAAAAACTCTTACTTGTTTCTAGTTATAAAATTATTCAATTTTGCTGAACGGTAGTGTCCCGGATCAACAACTGTAACCGAAACTCCACTTGCTCAATTCACCCCTACAGGGGTAACCACAATTGATGCATTGAGCATTAGCTAGCATGCAGCGTGTCATGGAACCAGTTGACGAAGTGTTGTACTACTTGTTGATTTATATAAAGACACAAAGTAATAGTCTGATACTAGCCGTCCAGAATTTCTTCCAAGAATTACTGGTCCCTCAGAAAGATGCTTTGCCTACCAGGCGACAATACAAAACACTGCTAAACCTGGTAGGTATTAATTCGGTCAAAGTTCCAGCACTATGCGATCAAATTCCCATGCAATATAATGCTAATTCGATATATAGGGCATTCTACCAAAACTCTGTTCTGTCATTTACCATGCAAGAATTAAGCTTGCGCGTGCGTGACCCAAATAAACATTTCCATGTGTTCTCTTTGCACATTGCTGAATTTTTCTGTGGGTAAGGACATGCATTTGTGTCACACATGCGCAAAACCCTTCAATATCGCATGCGCAAACTTTATTCTCGCACGACAATGGTAGCGGTCACGATTTTGGGGTGGAATTCTATAAGCGGCGCTCAAAACGAAGTCAATATCTTATTCCCTCTGTCATGAAACTTTACGAAAATGCAACATGAATGACACAGACTCTCAAGGAACCCATATATGTGAGACACTGGACAGGAACATTTATGCATATCGTGCAATTGACGTATTTATTGAGAGGTCTGCATGAAATGTATAACCTTTTATGAGGTGGAGATGGTGCCCATTTCAAAACAACACCGTCGATGCCTCAGAAATGGGGCTAGGGAGCTAGTGAAGGTTGATGATAATTTGGATGTGACCACATTTCTCAAGTGACTGTAGGTTTGCATTGATGAATCACCTTACTTTTTAAAAAAATTGATGTTATATACTGAGCTAGCTCCACTCACTATAATCTGTATTACATTTTGATTGCGAATAAAATCCAATCCAATCCTTTCCAAAAAAAAAAAAAAAACCCCTGAAAATCTACTCAGCGACTGAGAATTCACATTCCCGCTGGAAGCATGAACTCAAGCTATCATGGACATGGCAAACGTTGACGCATTTTGACAGTAGCCATCCTAGCTTATCCGTTAAATACACTTTTCACCCGATGCTGCATAAAACCCCAGTATTGACAAACTTTAACAGTGGTGACCATCCACACATCCTGTCAAGACTCGAACTGTAATGTAAACTTTTCAATTGGTGCCTGCACAGGCAGCTTTCAATCACCAACTTCAACTTTACAACCCCGACTCTAACATTTATTTGCACTTCAACCCATAACCATATCTACATATTTTCGTACATAATGTTTTTAATTCTAGGATGACGCCGCGTTACTCTGATATTTTTGGATTATTCTTTCCACATTTACTCACGCTGGTGGCACTAGCAATCCAATATGGCGAAAGAGGTCAATAATGATGTGTTCTGGGAAACGAAGAAGTGCTTCCGGGTCATGCAATGGACGTCAAGCGAACTGTCACGTACACGAGGTCTTGGTTTTATTGTGTGCATTTTCTAGCCACAAGCTTCAAAGCACAACGAATATCTGTATGTGATGGTGGAAACTGAAGAAGGCTAAAATGTATATTTAAATGTGGGCAACAGACGGCTTTGAGGTGAAACCACAAACGTTTTCACAGTCAGTGGGCGATATTATATGAATTTGAAATTGAGTAGTTTAACTGGATAGAATAGAATAATAAACTTTTTTGCATTTAACCTCCTCAAGGGGCCATGGCAAGGACAATAATTAATGCTGACCACAATTGCCGGGCAACTTCGATGTAACCAGCAGTTGCAAATTTAATTTAAATTGTAAGTTTAAGAAATTAAGTGTCCATTTTTGGCATCTAGCTCACCATATAACTTAATACTTATAAGAATTAAGATGACTGGCACCAAAATTTCAACTTGTCATTGTCAGTCAACTGAGGTCATGTGGTGCTTAGGCATCTGTTGTCCCTCCGTCCATCAGTCTGTCCATGGAGCAATAAACTAGATGGAGGAACAACGCAGGAACTTCTAAAGGAGAATGATATTCACCGCTGCTGCCCAATACACAATCTTATCCGAGTTTGCAACTCGCTTACTGCTGTCTAAACACGGCGGTCACTGTTGTGCACAGGGGCTGCTTGCTTCAGCAAGTTTCCAGAGCTTTCAGTGTAGTTTGGCTATTTCTGTCAACTATAGTTCACTTTGACATCTTTATTATTTTCAGACTTGTATTGAACATCGGCAAAATGAGACATTTTAACATTAAATTTTTGCCGGTGTGACTACTTGTGACCCTATATTTGACAACAATGTATATTTCACATCTCTACTCTTTAAAAATTGATCCTTTTAAGAGAGGAAATGCAGGGAAAGTATATTTAATTACATTTTGAAATCATCAAATTGTCAATTCTTCACCCGCCATACTGCATTGGGCAAATCAGATAACTGGGCATAAAATCCTTTCTATCCATTGGATTTCTGCAATTTAAACATCAACATAAAGCCTGCCATCTTTCCTGTTCAAATCTGCCCATAATTCATTGCTCAAGATGCTTTTCCAATCGTTTCATACCTCCCGTTGACCATAGTGATGCTTGATTTTGCACCATCTGTCGGTCAGATACCCTGGACACGGGTGGCTATTTGCACTGCTGGCAGTGAATATCATCAGCTTGAAAGGGCCAATTATAGGGGATTAGTGATGCCTGGCTCCTATAAAATTTAATGGGAGAACAATGGGCCCTTGCAGGAGCCTGGCCAATATACATCAGCATTTACCGTTGTTCCTCCATCCAGTTTATTGCTCCATGGTCTGTCAGCGTCCATAATTCACATTTTCAACTTCTTGTCTGAAATGGCCAGCCAGATTCGCTTCAAAACTTTGTGGCAATGTACCTTTGGTGGGTCTCGGCCGAGTTGTTCAAATAGTCAGGCTCCAATGATTTTTGGATGTTTTATGATTTTTTTGTTCATTTACAAAATCTTCTCCAAAACCACAGGGCCAGTTATTTTAAAATTGCTTATGGAGACATCTGGTGACACTGAGACCTTAATTTGTTCAACAGGTGGCGCTGTAATTTTGCAAATATTTTTTATGCAGAAAAGTGTGTTTTCGCCATTTTTGATTTCTGCTGTGGTGAAAATGTTCCTTGTAGAAGGGCTAAACAAAGTTGTTCAGAAGGTGGCGTTCCTTTGAATCCCTGATTTTTAATGATTTTTTTCTATTCAGGTACTTATTGATTGGTGCATACTGTCCTATTGATTACTATGTAAGTGAATGGGGATTGCAGTGGTAAGTCACGTTTTTGACTTCTCCAAAACTACTGTCCAGATTCTCTTCAAACTTCGTGGGGATGTACCTTAGGTAGGTCTCCACCAAGTTTGTTCAAATGGTCACACTCAAGGATTTCTGTATTTTTTTCATGATTTTTTTGGGGGAGGGGTGTATTTTTTTTTTTTTTTTGTGCCTAATCTTAAAGACGTTCGGTACACCGTGATATGCGCAACCATTTCTGGTCCAATGCCTCTATACAGTTAGAGCTGGTATTGGTCGACACCTGCACTAGCTGCTGTTTGCTTTTCCTATTTTGCACAGTTCCGTTTGAGAAATATTGATTGTTTACGATGAGTGAAAAAGAAAAAGAATGGGTGGTTTGTTAACAAATGCCAACACAAGGGACTAAATGCTTTAAAACAAGGCAGAATACGTCGAAACACGGCAGTGGTAGACCAAAACGCATGTGAACAATCAGTGAACGCTGACCAAGCCACCGTCGAAAGTGCCACGCCCACCCCCCAAATGCCACATGCACATGTAAACACTGACAGTTATAACTGGGACGAAGGTCATAGAATAGTGGAACTAAGTGTACTAGCCGATAATCTTGTATGCAAGGAATGTAAAAAAAAAACCATTGTCCCTAAAAAATACAGAATCAGAAAAACGATATGGCTTGGCCAGTGTACTTCACATTTCTTATGAATGTGGTACGATAAACGCTGTCCCAACTGGGGGGAGGGGGGGGGGACCACAGTAATACCCCAGCGTCAAAAGGTGGCACAGGCATATTTGATAATGTGCTACCTGTGTTACCATTCGACAGTGTATTAAGGCAACCATAGTTTTGATATTCTTATTTTTACCTCTTTTTCTACATTGCTGTATTGCACTATGGAGAGACTCTTAAAATGTTTGCCTCTTCTCAGTAAAACTATGAAAGTATATATTATGACTGGAATATAAAATTAACGACGTACTGCCGTTTATTTAACCTACAAACATGTATATTGATATGGTATGGAAGTTAGACAATGACTGGATACCTTGTGCCTATGAACTTAAAACAAATTAAGTCAACATGCATGAATTCTTTGTACAATTGCGGTAAAAATAGCACCGTAAGATATCTTTTTTTGTTAATCAATCAAATCAGTCCATATTTTGGAAACCCCCTACAATTTTTCAGGGATTTGCAAATATTTTTTCTATTTCAAACTTAAAAAATAATGTGAGCACTTCTACATTTTTGCAAGACGAGATGAATTTAAAGTCACATTCCAGCATGTTTTGTCTACATATTTGTTATTAAAAGGCTTGATATACATTGCATACACTCATATTGAGTTATTTTATGCATATTTTTGCATCCTTAATTCATTTTTTTTTTTTGCTTTTACCCATATATATAATGTTTGCTATCAAATTTCTGTAGTCCTTACCTGTAGCGCCACCTAGCGACAAAAGTAGCATTGTGACATGCCAATTTTTTGCTTGCATTTTGTTTCAATTGCCAATATCTTGGTTCACACCAAAAACCAGAGATTTCTAAATTCTTTTGACCAATGTACCGAACGTCTTTAAGCAATCTTCTCTGAAACTGCTTAGGGAGACTTCTGGGGACCTCGAGACCTGAATTTTTTTCAACAGGTGGTACTCTGATTTTTCGAATATTTTGCATGCAAAAAAGTGTTTTCACTATATTTGATTTCTCCAAAGGATCACTCAGATTATGCTAAAACTTGGTGGAAATGCTCATTGCAGAAGGGCTGAACAAAGTTGTTCACAAGATGATGTTACAGTGAATCTCTGATTTTTAATGAATTTATCAATTCGAGTACTTAGCGGTTAATGCACACGCTCCTATTGATTACCATGCAAGTGGATGGGGATTGCAATGGTAATTCATGATTTTGACTTCTTCTCCAAAACCACTGTCGAGATTCACTTCAAACTTGGTGGGGATGTATTTTGGTGGGTCTGTATTAATTTTGTACAAATGGTCACGCTCCAATAATTTTAAATTTTTTTATGAATTTTTTTTGTTCATTTTTGTGCCAAATCTTAAAAAAATCTTCTCCAATACCACTTGGCCAATTGATTAAAAATTGCTTAGGATCTCTTTAGGGCATGGCAGCAGGAGTTACACAGTACATGTGTGACCTTGACCTCAATCTCAAGGTCACAGGATCACTTAGGTGTATTTAACTCTCAGTGTTGCCAACCCTCCTGAAATCATTCAGGAGTCTCCGAAAAATTCAGGCATGTGCTGTCTGCCCTCCCGTCTCCTGAATTACCCTAGATATCTCACAAAAATTAGGACAAATGTCATTCTAAAAAAGTAATACGGTAAATTTCAACAAATCTGCTTTTTACAGTGATATTTTAAGGCAAATTAAGCTGCTGTGCATCTAGTGGCGTTTAGCACTCATGCTACCACTCAAACTTGAATCCAAGTATCCTCAAATGCCAGAAAAATGCATATTTTGATGTCTATTTTTGAAAATTTTTCCAGGGGAGCAATGCCACTGAACCCCCTAGAAGGGCTTCATGGGTTATGCCGCTCGGCATTTCATGATCTCCCTAATATTTACCTCCGCCAGGTTGGCAACACTGATCCCTACAGATGAGAACTTGAGAACCATTTCAGTTTGGACTTCGATGTTTCACATGGATATGATTCTCTTTGACGGCCACACTCAGACAGTACATGAGTGACCTTGAACTGGTTCCCAAGGTCACAGGACTACTGCTATGAAATTTACTGTTCATTTGATAACTTGAGATCTGTTTTGATGTACAGTAGGATCTTGATGTTGCACATGTTAATGTTTCTCTGTGAAGGTCTTGCCTAGACAGTACATAAGTGACCTTACCTCTTTTCTGAGGTCACAGTGCAACATACATGAATTTTACTCTTCACTATAACTTGAGAACTACTTGAACTGGGACCTTGATGTTGCACATGTCAGTGTTTTTCCATAAAGATGAGACTTACTCAGTACATGGGTGACCTTGATCCTTTCCCAACTTCACAGAGCCACAAGTGTGATGAATCTCTGGGTCAGCTGAGCATGGGCTGTTCACACGGCCCTCTTGTTTATGTTACTACGGTTCCCCCTGCCAGCCCCCACTCCCACATATGTTCAAAATACAGTATGGATGGTCAGAATGGTACCAATTTTTGTGTTTTTGCTATTTTGACCTCCTCTCCAAAACATCACTCTGATTGTGCTGAAACTTGGTGGACATGTACTTTGCAGAAAGATCAAGCATGGTTGTTCACTGGATGGTGATATTCCTAATACCAGATATTAACAAAGTTTTCAATTTGGGTAATTAGACCTCAAAGTACATTGTTTCTGCTGTTGTCCCATGCAACTTTGCAATCTGTGTGCTACCAAGGAGGGTAGAGTGCTTGGTGCTACATGCAATACTTGATCTTCTTCCTCAATGTCTGACCAGTACCAGAGTGAAGGAAACTGGTTGCAATCTGAACCTCACCCATCTAGGCATTTGCCTAGTCTCATATGCTGACTTCAACAGTGTGACAAAAGAATGGCTCATCTGCACTCAGCAGCGGAGAAAATTCCAGTCATATTATTTTGACATATCAGATGGAAGTAGAAGGGGACATTTGATGATAAATGTGTGACAGTGTGACCACCCATATGATACTTAGTTCCTTTGTGACTGCAGCTTGGGACTCAAACACAGGGTGATGTGACTGTAAAAAAAATCCAAGAAACATTTTAAATTCCTGTCAATGACCCATTTGTATGAGAAAGAACAAATCACCCTGTAGGATAATTAATGCTTTGTTTATCTCAACTCTTTTTTTTTTTTTTTTTTCTTTTCCAGCTAAGGTTTGGAATTCATGATGCAGTCTTGCTCTCGAAGGGTGGCATCAATCCTGCGTCAAGGCTTAGAATGGACCAATACTTGCAGTGATTGGAGCATGGCATGCATTCTGCAGAACTTTGTGTCCAGAGATGTTCACTTTACAAGAAAGTTGCATGTACATAGAAGCAATTGTCATAGGAAACACTTTCACAGATATAGAACATACAATAAATTTAGTAAGTGTTGTATAAGGTGCAATGTGCAGCAGTCATATTTGAAGGTTAGAAGTGTGTCGTCCAATGTACGTGAACTGTGTACACAAACTGTAATGACAGCAGCCTACAAGGAAAAACTGCCAGAAGCTGAGTTGTCTTCAGATGTACAGTGTTTGTTGTTTAAATCTGAAGCACTGGCATGCACAGACATGGATCCTGTGTGGGTTTCACAGCTGGTAAGAGATCTAGTGCAGACCCAATATGCAGCCATCAGCCATATTCCATGGTTACAGAAGGAGCCGAGAGTTGCTTACTTACAGCTGCTTATGCAAGAGGAGCTGCAATGGCGAATGCAGCCTTTGCATGAACACTCCCTTTTTGTGACACTTCTTGATAGGATTGAGCAGAATGCATCAAATTTCACTGATTTACCCCTTCTGCACACCTTGCTTGGACTTCTTACATTAGGTGTTGATCCCACATCAGCTGTTATACACAGACTGTACCTGCAGAGCTTGGATGGTCTGCATACATTAGATATGCATTCTTTGTACATTATGTCCAGCATATTTAAAACTATGAACAAGAGTTCATCCAGCTGGCCTATCCATAAGTTTCTCCAAAGATTTCAAGAGGTGATGTCAGAAATGCCATCCGACATGGAATTGTGCAACTATATGCTCAAAATACTGGTAAGTAACTGGAACAAAATATCCCCACATGCCCGAGAAGTGTGTACTCTCAAAGTGATGCAGACTCTTCACGATACCAAAACAATTGAAGAGCCCAAGTACCTGTCTAAGTTGGCACAGTTTGGTAGCAGGTTGTTTGTGACAACAACTGATGGCCATGTAACGGACATGGCCAGGGAGGTATTGAAGAATGTGCATGCCGGCTGCTTTCTTTCGATAGAAAAAATGAATTCTCGTCATATTGGGGAAATTTGTTCCAACATGAAGAGAGGAAAATGCTTTTCTCGTCCACTAGGTAAACTGTTTGTAAACAGAAGTAAAAGTATGTTGTATAAAGATATATCTGTGGCTGACTTGTCAAATCTAATGTTTTGCCTGACCAGTGACACTGCCTTTGAAGACCGTAGACAGTTCGAAAACTTACTTTATGATAAAATGGACAACCTGGATGTTCTGATCACATGCAACCTGGCTGAAGTATTTCTTCAGATGGACTTGAAAAACCAGGATGTGATAGCTAAGTTTCAACACAAGATTGTTGAAAACCAAGATAAAATTCTTGCTTACATGAGTCGCTTTCATCACATTGTGCGTTTTGTGCAGAATAGAAAATTCTATGACAGCAAACTAGAGTCTGAATTTATGTCAAAACTTCAGCAAGGACTGGAGGGCCAGCTTGGAATAGATGCCTCAAGGACTGCCTTTGCCACCTCATGTCTTTTGTCCAGTGCCCATGAACCACTACCAGAGTATATCTACAAAGATATGCTGGACAGACTACCAGCGTGGTCTCTTAGTCACTTGTGCAGGTTGGCTCTCAGTATCAATGCTAACAGAGCACACCAGTTTCAACACCCTGGCTTTCGGCGACAGGTGTTTCAAATTCGAAATATGTTATACTTGGGTATCATGAATAAATTGGATAATTTATGCAATTTGATGAATTTGTGCCAGTTAACACAGACGATTGTCTTACTAGCTGACCACAAGGATCCCATTCTGACAGACTGCCTCTTGCAACTTTATCCCCTGTTCACCCAAAACCTCAATGAAGCAACACTCAACAAAGTAACACAGATTTTCCTCATGGCAAAATTCAGTGTGCGAGAAGTGATGGATAATCTGGTTCATTTCACAATGGAAAATCATGAAAGTTTGGACACCAAGGTGATTTTCAAAGTATCAGCATTGTGTGCAACAGTGAACTATCAGCCAAAAGAGGCCAAAAGATGGGAACAGGTGATTTTGAAAGCTTGTGCAACAACCAGGCGATCAAAGAAAGTATATCATGAACTCCAAGCATTAAAACAGCTGTGCATTTTAAACACTTTTCCTGAAAGGTATCTGGCTAGCACATTCACCATGGAGTATATGCTAATGGTGGACAAGAACATGACTGGTAAGTCAGACAACTGTGCTCAATATATATGTATACATATATATATATACATATACATATATATGTGTGTGTGTGTGTGTATATAGAATATAATATCAGAATATAGAAGTACATGTGAAGAGATATGTGACAACACCCTAGTTGGACTGATAGATATTAGCCTGTTTGCCTAGAGCTGCACCATCAGTGTGGCCCCACAAAAGCTTTAATTGACAAGTTTTCATTTAAATGTAACATTTTAGGGTGGCCTGCATGGCAGGGACTTGTTGGAATCTTAATGCAGTGTCTCCGTGGTTTCTAGAAAACAACATATCAATCTGTATCTTGACTGCAACATGACACCAAATAAATTTCATTCATTCATTCATTCATTCATTCATTCATTCATTCATTCATTCATTCATTCATTCATTCATTCATTCATTCATTCAGAGTTCTTGGAGATACCAGTAATGTTGACTCAGATTTTCAATCTTCGCAATGCACTGCAAATGTGTACTGTTGTGAATGGTCACGTGAGGGCACCACTATACGAGGTTAGCACTTGTGTATGAAGTGTATGTTGTTTGGCTAATACATGTATCTCTTAAAGCACAACTCATTTGGCCAAAAGTTGCTTCTATATTATCCCAACCATATTTTTGTACATTATCCTTTGGTTCTGGAAAGTTGTCATCCAGATATTCTATCGTAGTAAGTGGTTATTTCCACTGTTGTAAGCAGGGTGGAAATACCAGAAGGTGCATTTCCATATGATTACACCATGTCCTGGTACTCCTTAATGGAACTACTTTAATCAAGAAGCAAATTGTATTCTACAGAATCAAAAGAGGTGCCAACAATAAACATCCATCAGTGTACTAATACATTGGACTGTGTTTCTCACTTGATGGTGAGTGAATCAGGAAAATATCCATGGCATAAAGTGTTACTGGGATAGAATGGGGTTTCATTCCAGTTTGTTTAGGAGGGCTGGCAGTGTAAAACCTTGATGGGAGTAAAGTAAATATGTGTCCCCTCCTTCATTGGGCAAGGAATTGTTTGCTTGAACTCCTGTCCCAGACTTAAACTAGTAGCCATCCTAAACAAACAGGATTGAACCCCTTATTCCCTGTAGGGTGGTCGGAGTGATCTCTCTTTGAAAAAGAATGCCTTTCAAAAACACCCCAATATGATGTAAACATTCCTAACTAGTGATGAAATAATAGGCACATCATACATTGTAAACAGAGTCAATCTGTCCAGCAATGGTTTTTGCACAAATGTTTGGTATGTTTCCTTTAAATTTTTATGTGTGCTTGAGTTTTGCTACATCTTTTGGTACCTGTATGTGTCTTTTAGACTGTCCACATAACCGACGACAGATCGAGAAACTGATGATGGAATTGAATCGATGTGTAGTCATAGAGTATCCACAACTGGATGTTCCCTGGTTTCATGAAAGTTACTGTCAGGAACATCTAGCTATTGGTAAGTGTATCCAAACTAGAGCATCTCAGTGTGTCCTTTGAGTACTATATGCATGATAGGGCCAATGATTTTCCATTTAAAAGAAAAAGAAAAAAAAAAAAGGAATTCCGCTTCATCAGCAAAAATTTTTCAAATTCCGTTTCACTGCTATAGATTTATATGTAATTCATATAAGATAAAAATATCAAATTTCGTTTCAAGGATGAAAAAAATGTACAATTCTGAAAGTTTCCGAAAAAAACGGAAAATCATTGGCCCTACATGATGTTCCATAATTAGTACATTGGCGTATACAGAGAAATTATTGCACATAGCATAAAATTCAGACAATATATGTTAAAGTAGTGTTTATATTTTACACAAAAGCTAAGAAGTCTTTAAACTTTCTTGGTGTGCAGAGTAAAAAGGTATTGTTTTATGCTTATGTTGGATAATTCAGAATTAAGATTTATCATGTTTATGGTTTTCTTCCAAATTCTTGAGACATTGTTACAGGAAAATGCAATCATTCACCATGCTGAAACTTGTTTAGGTTAAATTTATGTGAAAATGTACCCAGAAATTTGGTGTAATCATTTATAGTTAAGATGAGGTAGCATTTACATATTAACATGATTAATGGAAAAATATACAAAATACAACATTTTGTATTTTGACATTTGGTGTATTTCCTGTCTCACTTCCATGACAACTGTTTAAAAAATTGACATCAAAGGAAGGTGTAACAGAATAGATAAACAAAACCACGATTATGAGAGCAATAACATGTTGATTTTATACCTTCTGGCTGAACCAGGAAAGCTTACAGAACCTGAAAAAACAATGTGGCAAATCAAAATTATATAAACACCAACATAGCTTGTAGTGCCTATAAAAACTTATAATTTGCAAGAAAAAAATTGGAATTTGTCATTTAGTAGTGTATTTCCAGGAAATCTGTCCAGAGTACACCATTTCACACTTGAATTTCTGAAATTTCTTACATCAGGGTGGCTTTCTCCCAGACTGGCCTGCTGTGTCTCAGTTCCATTCGTCTGTTACTTTGCTCACCATTTTTTTCCATGTCAGTTAGTACTTTAGATACCAATATCATGCTCATTTGTGAGATGATTGGCCTATAATAGCCTCAGTTTTTGCAAGGCTTTTAAACTCTATTTGTTATTTGAGAACCCATTAAACAACTGTAACATTGTATTCGTGTCTTTTTGCCCAGAACCAATTCCTAGTTGTCATTACCCTATTCCGCAGTCTGAACTCTTTACTCTCCATAAGCTAACCTGTCCCTGTCTAACCTATGTACATATGGAAGTACTATTGTCCATATTGCACATGCTCCTCTGTAAAATTTTGACATAGGCTGTATTAGCCCAAATAAATTAAAGGGTCTTCAGCGGGTAACTACTCAACCTGTTTCGGAGCCTATTACCCGTACATGTCTCTCTGAGTAGTGGCTCCTTGTCTAAACTAAATGTTCAGCAAAGACAACCCACATAATAATGAACAAATATGAATGTGGCAAATGATGAATTAGCTAAATATGTGAAGTTTTGCTTATAAATGCAGAGCTTCATTATGAAAGAAGAATACCTGTCAAACAAACCATAATTATTAAATTTGTATAGTACAAGATCATATGGGAACAATTTGACTTACGCCTGTTAATTGAGAGGCCTGTGGTTTAAATTAACATCACACAACAAACAGATACATGTACATGGATTATCACTCTCCACATCGTAGACTAGTACATGTATATACATATACATTAATATGGAAACTTATTTTGAAGATTGTGTTTATGGAAAAGGGAATTATACCAATGTGATGAACATCACTGATGAGAGGAGAGGTCTATTGTGTATTACATATTCAGTATTAAGCAATTACTTATGATGAGGTAGTCATGTATAGTGGTATACATGTAATAGTGATCAGAAACTGATCGCTGTAAAATGTTGGCTGTGCAGCTTCAAAGAGTGGGGTAAAATGGTTATCTGTGCTGGTATAATGGGCCTTTTTATTAGCCATACTTGCATAATGGAAGCCCTTTATTTTCCATACTTCTGTTCATACCAGCCATTATTTCTAAATTATCTTATTTTCCTGTGCTCAAAATAACCAGATTTGCATCGCAATTTGCTACCTAACATTAAGACAAGTACTGCTAATCAATATTATCTGTTTCACAATTGGTTACTAATTAGTTTACACCATTGTTGTGTAAAATGCTATTAATCAATCGTGAAAATCTAATTGGAGCACTGTTTTCTGTATGTTTTGCTTGGTGTGTCAGGGCAAAATGACTACATGTACATGTACCAGCACACTGGGTGTCATGCCTCCACCCCACTCCCTGCAATATGACTACATGTACATGTACCAGCATACTGGGTGTCAGGCCTCCACCCCACTCCCTGCAATATGACTACATGTACATGTACCAGCACACTGGGTGTCATGCCTCCACCCCACTCCCTGCAATATGACTACATGTACATGTACCAGCATACTGGGTGTCATGCCTCCACCCCACTCCCTGCAATATGACTACATGTACATGTACCAGCACACTGGGTGTCATGCCTCCACCCCACTCCCTGCAATATGACTACATGTACATGTACCAGCATACTGGGTGTCATGCCTCCACCCCACTCCCTGCAATATGACTACATGTACATGTACCAGCACACTGGGTGTCATGCCTCCTCCCCACTCCCTTCAAAGTAGATAACAAATTAACTCATATCACGGTAGAAAAGGTTTTAAGATTGTCAGTTTGTTGTGCAGTCCTTTGCTGTCAGATGTGGAACTCATTCCATCCTGATAGAAGACCAAGTCAACAGCTTTCCTTGGCGCGCTCTGGGCGAAATGCGCCCAGAGTGTGCCAAGGAAAGCTGTTGGCATATAATTTGGAATGATCTTCCATGCAAGTTTCATCCAAAATTTTGAAAAATAATCCCTAAATTAGTAAAATAGAATTAGCAGATGACATCAAGAAATTAGTGTGAAAAATCACCATTAGGGTGGAATGAGTTTTTTTTTTTCTTTTTTTTCACAGAAGATGATATTTAGAAATTAGCAGGAATAAGCAGTCGTTAGGGTGGAATGAATTCAATTTTTTTTTTTTTTGCACAGAAGATGATATGGCCAGTCCTCGAGGCAATGCTATTACACAGGAGGTCAGGGAATGTCTTCATCATCTGGTGGGGGATGATGACTACTTCAGGTGTGGGGTCTTCTCTCCATATTACTGGTTTCTCGGTAAGTCCGTTATTTACTATAACATATACACAAACAAAAAATTCCTATGAACTCGGTGCCTTCTTTATGAGAAACTGACAGAATGTCTGAAACTGTGGTTTTAAAATGGGTTTGTGAAGCATTCATAGATAGGAAAAGTGTGCATCAGGCCCATGGGCCTCTTGTTCCTCTTCTTGTAGGAAATGGGGGCAATTGTAAATATTTGGCTTTGAACAGAAGTCAATGTCCTACCATTTACAGTGTCTGAAACATGGTTATATGACCTGACGTGTGAGGGAAGGATTGCAGTTTCAATCACAGCAGTCTGGCGAGTGTATATGTGTTGTGACAGGTTGTTAGTTATCATCTTTTTCAGACTTTGAACTGGTCCTTGACGATGAAGGCAAGCTGGTGAAGTTGACTGACCCGAAGGCTGAAGATGGACAGAGGTAGGTTTGTTTCAGGCATCCAGATGTTTGGTTGAAGCAGGGTTTCTGCCTGCATCTCAGAGTTCATGATAATTTTGTTTGAAAGCCATGTTGGTCCAGGACATACCTAACATTTTAAGTATAAAAAGCAGATTTGCTGATGACATTGTGAACAAAAGACAGTCAAATGTCATAAAAAATGGCTGGACCTGAAACCCTGTTGAAGTTTCCATGGTACATGTACTGCAATCTGTTAGTCCAATGTGATATTGGTGTAAGTCTTTTGATTAGAAGTTACAGAAATATAGCAAGGGGAATCTTAGTAAGTCTTGTACATCTATCATTATTGGTGACACTTTTTAACTAATTACAATGAAAGTCATGTGCGTCTGAATTAGACATCAAACTTAGTTTTCAAAACAGAAAAAGAAGGGGGGGGGGGGGGGACTGTTCCAGTATCACTTTGTATTTATCAACAGTGTGACAGAGTACTATTGTCTCTACTCAGTGAATTTTGGAGATGACAGATTTCATTAACTCATTCCATACTATGGTAACAGGCCTTGGTCAGTGGTTTTGGCACTGCCTGGCAAGTCATGCTGCAGCTATCCTTGTGGCAGCTGCAGCATGACTTTCCAGGCAGTGCCAGAACCAGTGACTTAAGATTATAGGCATGTTGGTACTTGAATGGAAGCTCTTTTCATGAAGAATTTAAATATGCAATTGTCATCTGAAGTCTAGGTCAAAATATGGAAAAATCCGGGACTGGTATGGAATGAGTTAACTGAAGAAGTGTTACCTGTATTTGGTTTCCATTGCAGAGTGGCACTTTTGCTTCTGAGTAAAAATTACTTCTGCTATGGATCACGTCAACTGGTTGGTGAACAGGCAATGAAAGTTCGTCAGTTGGAAGTGCTGGGCTACAAGGTAGTACAGGTGTGTATAAGCCGCGGTAAAACTTTAGTCTTTTCAAAATGCAGCAGTACATGTCTGTGGCATGTTTTCTCCTTGTTGTTCAGCTGAAATTAACTCTTTCCCCCACAAACCAGCCAAAAATCAGTAAGTGGTCAAATGGCATCCGCCTCAATGATTTTGACTGCTTTAAGCAGTTTAAAAAATTAGAATTGTGGATGAGATCTAGCAAGATAACATGCCCATGGTCAACAGGTTTCTTTGGAATGGGTCGGGTGCTTACCATTGCACCAAGGTAACCTGTTGACTTAGTCTTAGTTCGAGAGAGAGAGAGAGTAAAATAGAATTTGCATATTAGAATTCCACATGAAAAGAACTTCTATTTGAGTGCCTAATTTAAAATTGGTGTATTGCATCACATGGTAAAAATTGGACTGCACACACAGTGGTGGCTGGAGTATAACTCAGCAAAAATTACTCCTGTAGAATAATTTTTCTTCTTTTCTCATCCAATACATTATAACTCTGATATATTATTCGATGGGCTTAAAAATTGTGTGTAGAAACACAAGGCAAGTGTCCAGGAGTGAGACTGACTTAACTGAAAGTGTTTTTCAGTCATGAGTGAAATGGGCCTGGTCATTAACCCTGGCAACCCAAAGTACTTTGTAACTCAATGTATTTAGGACCAATATATCAGCTCTTAGGGTCCAGAGGGTCAACAATAAGGAAAGGCAGACGCAAAAACCTCTTTTTTCTTAATCCTGGAGTTACTTGCATTCAACTAAGAACAGAAGTGGTCTGTTTCTGTCCATTTGTAATCAGAGTCTGGAAAAACGAGCATGAGAGGACCACCCCCTCCCCCCCCCCCAAAAAAAAAAAAAAGAAAAGGAAAAAAAGACCGTGTATATAGTTTTATTATTTTGTGGTTATTTGAGTTATCAAATCCTCATTCAAAACTAAGGTTGCGAACCTGTTAAAAAGGTTATTTGTGTATACAACCAGCAAAAATAATGAATAACATTCTATCTGAATGTGCCAGAGGCAAATCAGTTCATCTCTGCCTTTTTGAAGTACTCAGAGCCAAATTTGTGCAATTTGCCAGGCATTATTGAGATGTTGTAGCAGCAAAAGAGACAAGCTGGACATTGGGACAGATGGACATAGGATGCATGAACACTAGGATAGGTGCACAAATAGAAAACATAATCCATCCTCCCTTCCCAGGGAAAACCCTAAAATAATGGCAGCAAGAAGTGTGGTGTGTTTTGTAAGCTTCCAGAGTATAAAACAGTGAGGACAGGGACATTTTAATCAGAAAATTAATGAGCACCTTTGCCTGTTGCAGATACCCCATTTTGAGTGGCACTCCATGGGACTAGCAGACACACAGGCACGCATGGATTACATAACTGAGAAGATCTTCAGCTAACTCCAGGCAATACAATCATGAGAAGACATATGGAAATGTCAGTGCAGTGATAAAATGTCAAAATCATTCCTTTTCTGATGAAAGTAATAGAAATGCCTGGCAAGTGCCACTTAGGTAAAATTGCCCTTTGCAAAAAACAGATATTTTATTCGTATTGGTGATAATCTGCAAACTTGCTCTGACCAGTTTTGTCACAGGTTAGGTTCTTCAGAGAATGAAAGATAGCTGCCATTGCCACTGGTTTTATGCTGTGAGGTGACACCAGCCTAAATAATACATGTTATATGCTGGACCGGATGCCAAAGTTGTCCCTATAAGTTCTCGTGGTTGACTTTTGGCAGTGACTCAACAACCCTCTTTCCCATTCCCGATTTCAGTCTTTGATGAGCCCCATGGAAGGGTGAAAGTGGTCCGACTTCTCCAAATGGGTCACTTCATGGTCCATTCAACTGAACGCCTAGTGAAATCACAATGGGCAGTTTCCACTCTTGTGGTACTTGCTGTGTCTGCTGAAGTCTCTCTGACAGCTGTACGACCTAGTTGCAGAAGACAAAGGTGTAAACAGTCTGTTGTCATGGGAGTTAGGGGGTTCCCTTTGGATGTTTTCTCCAAAAGTAGTTCTCCAGGAAGAAAAACCCCACTGGGCACAATGAAGTCTATGAAAATAATAGTGCACATATATTATTTTATATTTTTCGTAAAAACATTAATTTATGATATCATGACTTGTATTTGTTGATATGAAATTTGCTTGAAAATGTATGGGGCTCTTTTTAGAAAAAAAAAAAAAAATTTACAACATTGTTTAACTATTGATGCCCAAGTCTTTACTTGCAAACAGAAGAAATTAATAATAAAAAGTATGTTCATCTTTGCAATATCGTCCATCTTGGCGTGTGTATTTAGCAATATAGCGCCACATTTATTTGATCAGAATTCTGAATTTGCATCAATTCACAGACCAAGACTACAAAATTACTACAGTTTACATTTCTACTAAATATACATGAAAGCAAAAGATACAGAATTACAATGCTTTGAGTGTGTGCCAGGGAAAAAATACAAATCTCTGTAATTCAAGCCTTTAATGTACCTTCATCACAGAAAGGTAAAAAGTTTTTATGTATGCTTCAGTGGTCATGCAGTTTGATCTTTAGTCAATATATGAACATTATAATGTGAAGTACTGGGAAAGTATCATGTCTGTATCTATTTTATAATTTTTAAGTTCATATATTTTCAAGTTTCTGCAACTTTGAAACATTCTATTACAAGCAAAAATAACCGAAGTAAAAATAGCATTATTATACCTGATTTGCCTTGTACTTGTAGCCAAATCATGTTCGCATTGACTTGTGAAAAATAAAAAAATATTTGAACTGTATACCCTAATGCATTAAGATAAGAAGAAAGTTTATTTGAAGGAGTTAAAACTGACAGTGTATGACCTGTTTAGCAAAGCTAGCTTTCCCTAGGCTTCTGCTATCATGGAGCCTGGGACTTGATTATACATATATGATGGTGGTGCTGAGGATGTGGGCAGAATGTGGCTTTGTGCCTGCCAATAGGAGAGGTCACAAGTACCAATTATCTGTATTCAGCTGAATACACAATCCAATACACAGAATTCTTGAGGGCTACAGATGTATATTCCCATTGGATTGCATGCTAAATTAACCTCAAATTAACAGACTACTTTTAAAGCTGCTAGAATATAATGTATGTAAACATTTCAGCTATGTACAAAATCTTACCACACAAATTATGCGGTTTCTGCAACGAGTGGTTTTAAAGTTATTAAGCTGTAAATTACAATGAAAAGTAATGGGAATACACAACTCTGGCACTGGATGACTCAAGTGTCCTCTACAGGAGAGCAGTAGAAGCTTCTGTTCTTGCTCTCCTCTAATTAAAACGATCTCAAATCATGCTGCCAAGTTTTTTTTTTGTGCAAAATATTGAAGTTTGTTGTATTCATTTTCTTGGTGTGAAATAGAAGTCTTGGAATCGTATTATCTTGCCAATGTAGCATTCCAAGCAGACGGATTAAAAGGCAGCTTCTTGTGATATTTATGTGATTTGGTGGACACAGTCAGATATTGTCATGAGACTGTTTAAGAAACAATTGAATTCATTTTTCCACTTCCAGCTTTGTACTACTCAACTGAAAGTTCATGTGCATATTTGTTGGAAGTTAGTGCCATAATTTGCCACAGGGGAGCAGCAGTGGCAAAAAGTGTTGGAGAGAGGTCAATATTGACTGGGGAAGGTGGTATGAAAAATGGGGGGGGGGGGGGGGGGAGGGGGGTAACCCCCCACCCCCACCCAATGTGAACAAAAGTTTGGTGTGTGCTGGCCCTAAACCCTGCTGTATTGAAGTCCACCCTTTCCCTTATTGATAATACTGTAGTGGGTAAGACTTAAGAAAGCAGTAGACGTCAAATACAATTTAATTCCTTGAAACACATCAAGCTTGGTATTCTTCCCGGTGATAGCAATGAAATACAAACTTTTGTGTTCTGTCCAGTTGTTACCATGAAAATATTCCAGTCATTACTATGAGAATATGAGTTGGTTTTTTGTGCGTGTGTGTTGTTTTCCATCCGATTATAACAATCGTAACAATATGCATAAGAATCCAAGTTTCAGTGCTCCCTGCAATTATAACCATATGTACACAGTTAATCTGGCGAGTGTGGCATCTAAAATAGGCTGGGTGTCTGGGGGGATTGGGACATTCAGGGTAAGTGGGGGGTCTGAGGTTTGTTAGGGTTCCTTAGGTGCCCTGGGGTAAATGGGGTGTCTGGCATTTCTAGAGTGTCGGGGGGTTTCTGGGGTGTCCTGGAATTCCGGAGACGTGTATCATGGGGTGACCTGGCACTGGTAACAGCTTTCAACAGTGTATGGACATTTTTGGAGTTCAGGGCAGTGGACAGTGGTGGGTGGTGTCAATTGGCAGCACTACTGCCACTCGCTGCCTGCCACCAAGGAGCCGGTAGAGGAAAAAACTTGTGCTTTGTGCAGGCACTTTCCATTTTGCACTTTGTACGGTTTTTAAATGAACTAATTTTGTCTTTTGTACATTTAATCTTTATCTTAAGCACATCCACAAAGATCTGTCTCGTGCACATCTCCTCCATAGTTTCCCCAAATACGATGTTTACAAACATTGTCTGGGAACATTCTGACCATCATACAGGAGTGGCTGGGGGGGGGGGGGGAGGGAACCTCTGTACAGTAAAGTTTATGGATGTGGACAATAATATTGTAACTGAATGCAGTTTTTCCTCCTGCTCTAGGCTCCTTGTTGCCACTTACTGCCTGTCACCACCACTCACTGCCATGGCCTTTCTCTTTCTGGGCAGGTTTGGCAGTGGCCACCGGTGAGGCCCAGTATGCTGCAGATTGCCACCCAATGCTGGCAATCACCACCAAATATCAACCATATCATTCAGGAAGCATACAGTGGCACAGAATCATATAGTACCATTCAAACTGACTGTTTCATTAAATGCAGAAATGAGTAAGGTGGTATCTTTGATCAAAGATCAGCAGAACAAGAAAAACCCAAAGTCTTATTTTCTGTACACATAAATTTACGTTTTACGACAGCATGTATTGAATGATGTCTTGATGTCCAGCAGATTGGTTCATTTGATGGTAATGCTGTCATTTTCTGATTTTAACAAATCAGAATTTAGAAAAATTGGTAAGGTGATGTGTTCCATGTTAGCAACAGTGATTATGGTCTTGAACAAAGATATTTGATATTGTGAAGTTCACAGGACCACTCACGTCTGTGCATGTTGGTCAGCTGACTGTCAATTTTTTTTTTTCACATCGCAAGCTGCCAAAAATTTGCACCAGCTCAATGATTTGTAAAAATTTAACACTCTTTAACGGTAAACCTCATTAATAAATTAACCCTTTACCTCTTAAATTGACACTTGAGTCAACAACTTTCCTTGGCATGTGATCTTGATAGGGCTCATCTCATTCTCAGTCAAAATTGTTTTTCATTACTGGTGAAATTAGTTGAAAACAAGCAGATGACATTTGACCACCAATCGGTTTTGGCCAGTTTAAGGGGGAAAGGCTAAACTACAAATTACATAGCCTTTATTTCTTGTCACATCTTTTGCATAGTCTTCCTGGGGTAACCCTGCCTTATTGACCACATTTTTGATAATATTCCACTGGAGTTTGGTTGATTCTTGTGAGACCAAACCATCATAATGTTTAGCCAGTGAATCAATATCATTGTATCCCCACAGAGAGAACTGATCTTCAGACAAAAAGGCTGCAGGCCTAAGTGACAACACAGTGAACTCAGATGTCTTGGGACTCCATGGGAGATCTTTCATTCAAATTTTCAACAACATTTGTAATAAAGCTTTCTGTCACTGACTGGAATTATGCTTTGGCTTCTTCTCCACCAAACTATGCATGACCTTTATACCTCATTTTTCCATCCTCAGTGGTCACAGTAGTTTCCAGACTATGGAGATATGAAGCAGCGTCTGCTGCTGCTGTAGTGAGGGCCAGACAGAGTTGAGCCCTCATGCTCAACGTCCGGACTTTTAGCGTAATGGCAAAACACTGGCTTGGGGTGCGAGAGGTCCCGGGTTCGATACCCGGCTGGACCACAACACTGCAGCTGTTGCATCATTTCCTTGATTTATATTCTCCAGACTGCATGGAAGGTTGAACAACTGCAATTTCTAGGTCTTTGCACTGGAATTTCAAACACAATGCAGTGAGCACTGACATTGTGTCCATAAGCGTGTGTGATGTTGCCACAAACTTGTAATCACTAAGCGTTTTAAAGTGCCTCTTATTTTCCGAATATTTCTGTCCCCTCTTGACCTACTGCCTCGTAATTTGGTACCGATAATCTATGGGTTTGGGAAATTTTTGCCACATGATAATATATAACCTCGAAGTCAAAGGTAAAGGTCAAATCCTTGTTGCATTTTTCAGCTGACTCAGCAATTTTCACATATTAGCTTATACCTTCTTAATGGTGCATCATAGGCCAAAAATTAGCCCCTGCATTATTTTATTACTTAGTTTACAAATTTAAAAAAAAAAATCAGGGTGAGGAGGAAGGAAAAAAATATTAAAATAATGGGAAAATTGCAAAAAATAAGTAAAATTGGTTTAAGATTTCCTTCTCAACATCAACAAGGGAGGAGGAAAAAAAAAAGTCCTACATTGCAGTAAAGTATATATTCACATTCTCTCTGGTGTTTATGTTTCTTTATATTTCACTTGTATTCAAGCCATTATTTGTTCCTTAGGTCTACTTCCTCTCCACTTTCATGTCTCGAGTGCTTTCCCCTTTTGACCTTGACATGCCGGAGGCATGTGTGTGTGTGACGGGCAATGTGGACTGTGTTACTTATAAAACATAAAGCAAAACTTGCAACAAAAAAGTTTATGGTGTGTACAAGGCAATGAAACAAGGTCAAAGGGAAAAAGAACCAAAAGTGAACCAAAACAGTGATTACCTTTGAGAATAATAACCAAAGCCATGCTATAAAACCTTCATGCTTTGGTTTGCTATGTATTTTAGTGTATCTTTCCCTCAGATGGTGGTGCACAAAGCCGAAATCATTGTTTTTTTGTTTTTGTTTTTGGGTAGAGGTGGGGGTCTTGTAAACACCGTCACTATGGGAATCAGTACAACCAGCAGAAATAGAAAGTATGATATTATCATTGTCTTTATTTTAATTTTCAGAATTTTAGGGTCCGCGATTTTATAAACCAAGTAATACAATTATGTTGGCCTTAGTATAAAACATTAATAGGAAAGTACCTGTATGTTTTGTTTTGTTTTGTTTTGTTTTTAAAACCGGAGTGACCTTGAAAGGTCAAACTACATACATTCCTGTTGATTACTTGGTGGGGTTGTACACTGGGTAGGTATCTACCAACTGTGTTCAAATAGTCATGCACCAATGATTTTGGGATTTTCAATTTTTTTTTTTTTTTTAGTTAATTTTTGCACTTGTATTGATTACCATGCAAGTCAATGGGGTCCACAATGGTAGTTCACTTTTTGACTTCGTCAGAACTGTAAGCCAGAAACTCCATAGATTTGGGGATTTTTTTTTTAATGTGATTGTTGATGACCTTCAGGTCATAGGTCAAGGTCACAATGTCTTGCAAAATAAAATGGTTTCTCTGCCACATCTTCAAATGGGTATGACTGAAATCCAATAAACTTTGTAATTATTTGCCCTGGTGAGATTTGCCTAAATTTGCAAAGAGGTGACCTTAAGGTCAAGGTCAAACTTTCTGCAGAAGAATGGTGGCCCTCTTAGAGGGGTGGCCTTTGGTGAGAGGCACCTGCTCATGGGGATTTATAATGTTTTTCACATAAAAAACTCCCTTCTAGTTCTAACTGCTTCTTCTCATCCAACACCTCATGATTTTTCTGCAGTTCTCGATAAGATTTGTTCGAGTCCCAAATGTTGGCACAAGCTGCTGTATTAACAGAGTCATAGAGTTTATTTTCCCTGCCAAAGTACTCAAGGGCAGTTTTCCCTCTGTCTCAAGTGCAAACTTCACTGCCTGGGCTGCACAATTGCTCTCCATGTTCATTTTCCCCACAACTTTTTGTCCATAACGTCCCCCATTGTACTGAAGGTACTTTCAACCTGTAGTCCATGAAAACAAGTACATACTGCTTTTGCCATTTTTGATAGCTTGGAGTATTTTCTACTTTCAAACACTTGGGACCACCACACATCAACCCTAAGTGTATTTTTCTCTCCATCAACAGGTGAGGGTAAGCTCCCATCTACAAGATACTGGTGAATTTCCACGTTAGGCACCTTTCTCTTCACTGGAAAAAAAAAAAAAACCACAGCATTTTTTACTTCTGGGAGCCTCTAGCTTTCTAAGGGTGCTACTATGACCACAATTTCCAGTGAACAGAGGATCAGGGTCATGGCCTGTCCCGTTTCAAGTGTAAACACAACGCATGTACATTACGTGATAACAAATATAACCCGACATGGGTAAACAAGGGCCTGAGCAATATTCCCAACTGTCCCTGACGAGTTCGAAGATATCGACGAAACTGGTCGGAAGTTAAGCTTCCAGCTCTAGTGGCTATTAACCTTGGTTTAAACTCATCTTAATTCAAAGGGGTGCGGGTTAACCAACCATCAGTCTGTTAATTGGGTGCCACTTTCTTAGCTGAGAATCAGAATCTGTGTGATGTATATGTGGCAGGTGAAGGCTGTTTTTGTGAACAAACTGGTGCTAAACCTTCAAAAATTGTTTGTATACCTTTATATTCTCAGCAGTCCAAGTCTTAGATGGCCATCCCATCTGCAAAGAACACCCATCCTTGCAGCATGTGTGAGGACATCCCATTATTTAAGCTGCCAAGAGAGTCACACCTTTGAAGCCACATTCATGGTGCATTTTGGTTGGCTTAATATGGGGAGGGGAACAGCGCACTTCAAAGTTATGTATGATGTTCTAATAGTAACTATTTGCAAGATGTAGCTGTGTTTATCACGATTGTGGAACAAACAACAATAAATGATCTATTTTATCCGATGCGTTTTTTGTGTGTTCTTTAAGAACAAATATGTTTGGTATGCATAGGTACAAATTAGCAATATATATATATATATATATATATATATATATATATATATATATATGTATATATATTATTGGATGATCATTTTCAACGTGAAATTCAAAGTTTGAAGAATTTTAAGGCCTGTGTATGGGACTCCATTTAATGTATTTTCAACACCTAGGATGCTAGTTCCATTTAATGCCACCAGTGACACCACCATGACTCCACGTCATGTCTCTTTAATATTCCTGAACTGGCATATTGATACATGTGCACAAGTTCAGATGTAATGACCATAACAGAAACAAGAGGCCCACAGGCCTAATGCTCTGCTGACAACCATTGCAAAAAAAATCCTGAAATGCATTCCCTCTATGACCTGCAGAAATTGGTCAAGGTCTTCCGTCTTATTCAATATCAAACTTTCACATGGTACACATTTGTGGTACATTTAGTATCATTCCCCTTATTCTTTATCATCAGGATCCTTTTCTTGAGAGCCTGATGACCTTGAAAAATAGGTCAAGGTCACACATATTAAAATTTTGACCATTTGTCTAATGCATCTTTGATGTAAATGTTGCAGTTCCATCTCAATTTATTAGCATAATAATGCATTTAATGTGTTTTGATACCTGTGATGTTACTTCCAATTACCACCACACCAGTGGCGCCACCAGGACTCCTTATGTCATAAACTTTTGTCTGTATATCTTCCTGTAATAGTATATGGTCAACGTCCCTCGTAATTTTGCAAAATCCTACTATTAACCTGATGTATTATTGCTAGGCTTTAAATTTGGTAGTTCTATCCGAATTTATTATTACAAAAATAAATGTTTTTGGTACCCATAATAGTAGTCCCAATTTCTACCACCAGTCACGCCACCATAACTTCACATGAAATAAGAATCTTGCCTGTAAAATGTTCCTGTAATGGTACACAAGTGAATGTCCACAAGTTCACGTGTAATGATCATCCCAAAAAACTTATTGAAATGCATTCTCTCCATGACCTTGAGAAAGTAGGTCAAGGTCATTCAAATTAAGCAGTATGAGCCTTCCACCTATGGTACACACTTGTGGTATATTTGATATCATTAGCCTTATTCTTTCTCCAAATAGCATATTTAGTATCCTTTACCAAGTCTTTAATGACCTTGAAAAAAGGGCACTCGCCCACATTTTACCATTTGTCCGATGCATAATTGGTGTAAATTTTTTTGTTCTGTCTCAATTTATTATCACAATAATGAATTTTGTGTTTTTTGATACCAATGATGTTAGTTTCATTAATTACCACCAGTGGGCCACCATGACTCCATATCTCCTCAACTTCTGTCTGTATGATATGCCAGTACTGGTATATGGATGTGCGTCCACAATTTTGATATAATGATTATCACAAGAAGATTTCCTGACATGTATTCCCTCTGTGACCTTCAGAAAGTAGGTCAAAGTCATCCATATTATGTAATATTCAACTTCCACAGACGACTCACATTTGTTGTACATTTTGTGAGATTATCCTTATAATTTCTCAACATGATGAATTTCATGAATTTTACAAAGTAACTCCTAAATCCCGTTCACCTACAGGTGGCACCACCAATTTTAATCAGATTATACATAATCGCCTCCAGAATATTTCCACCAAATTTCACAAGGATCCACTGAAAATTAAACACACCAGAACATTTTCAATTTTTGCCCCTGTACTTCATAATCTACCAGGTGGTGCCATCAAAAACTAAAGGAACTTAGAAATTTCTCCAAAGAATACAGGTATGTCCTCAAATTTCACAGGGCTAACTTAAAAATTGTAGATGCTATCATGATGATAAGCAAATGTTAAATGACATACAGACACGAGTGATCTCATAATTCTTAATAATACAGGCAAATGCTCATACTAAGCCCTTATTCAAACAATTAAATATTTTAAAAGTCCATGATATTTTGTTCTTGAAAGCCCTCAAATTTTTAGGTACTCTGAAAACAAAATGCCATTGTTTTCTGTATATATGTTTACAGCTATCCCCGTAACACATTCCCATGACACCAGGCAAAGAGATGTTCCTCGTTATGCTACTCCCTTAAGAAACTCAACAAATGTTACTTTACGTTTTTTTTATCCCAACCCTACTTAATGAGACAGCCCCATTGTTAAGGAAAAAGTCCATACTCATTCGTACACAGGTTTTTCTAAGTATGCAAAGCAATACCTCATCAGTAAATATTCTGCAGTTTGCACCATTGAAAACTTATGTTTGTTTGTAATCATCATCTCTAAAATACTATTTTTGTACATGTAATATTCTCCAGTACACGTTAATTTATATTCCACCAAAAAATAATTATTAAGATTGTATCAGTTAAATTTTTTGCGTCTTTTGTCTGCAGTATCTGTATATCCAATATCTATTTTGTTCTATATATTGCCGGAGTAAATTTACAGGACCCGCCTCCAGGGTAGCTTTAGTGATAGCGGGTCCTCAAACCCTTAGCTGGAGTCATCCCGACATTACTAGTTCAGTTTGTATGGTGCACACATCCTGGGGGGGGGGGGGGGGGGGGGTCACATGAACGATAACTGTTTTGTTTATCTTGTACCTTACATGTTTATATTACTGTTTGTTTCTACCACTTTAGTCAAATAAAAGCAGATCTGAGTCTGAGTCTGAGTCATAAGCTCAGGAATGCATGGTCAGCAGAGCTAAAAAAATTTGAAATGTATTCCTTCTGTGACCTTGAAAAAGTAGGTTAAAGTCATCCAACTTCTACATATCATACACATTTGTAGTACACTTGGTATCATGTCTGTGTGCCAACACAGATATATTGTTTTTGTAAGAATGAATTCTTTCTTCTTTCTTCGCAGGCAAATTTGTCCAACATTTCATTTAAAAAGGATTACACGTAGAAACTCCAAACTTGGCATGATTATACATCCATACATCAAGCCTTGAGTTCTTGTAAAGAGGTCCAATGGTTTTGAAAATTATGCAAATTAGGGCCATTCGAAAATTTACATCTTCAATATCTCCAAACTATTTAAGGTACAGGTAACCAATCCAAGTTAATATGTTTGTAACACTGCACATTTTTGTAATTTACATGTGATCTCTAAAGGTCAATGTCACTTTGCCATTTGAAACTTCATTCTAGCCACAACTTGGCCACTTTTTAATCCAATTTTGACCCTGTTGGGCTTAAACTGTAGGTATTGCAACACTGTAATTTTTTGTAATTTACATGTAACCTCTAAAGGACAAAGTCAAGGTCATTTGGACCTTTGAAATTTTCTTCTAACCAAAACTTGGTGAATTTTCATCATGTTGGTTCAAATTTTTTATATTTTAACACTGCACGTTTTTGTAATTTGCATGTGACCTCTAAAAGTCAAAAGTCAAGGTCACTTGGACTTCGAAATTTTCATCTAGCCATAAGCCTAATAGAATGTGAAGTACCAAAGGACAAAAGTTGTAGCATCTAATTTTTATAACTTTTGAAGGCACACTCAGATTTGCTTTGAAGCAAATCTTCTTAA
This sequence comes from Hermodice carunculata, assembly GCA_964020975.1. Classification (NCBI taxonomy): domain Eukaryota; kingdom Metazoa; phylum Annelida; class Polychaeta; order Eunicida; family Amphinomidae; genus Hermodice; species Hermodice carunculata. The sequence goes on from OZ026612.1 coordinate 59,072,431, forward strand.
CATAATGAAGTTCACGTTGTCAACAATTTTGGGTCCGTATCTTCCATAACACTGTCAGAGGCACCACCAAATTTCGGCACTTTTTAGTCTTTTTAAATGATTTGTGTTTTGACCAAGTTTCAGTTTGGTTCATGAAAAACTTTTCAAACTAGACAGAACTTCAATGCAAAGTGTTGACTGAAGGGTCCGCCATTTGCTCAAATTAGGCGATGGCGACACCAAAATCTAATCACTTCATCTTGCCAGGTAAGATAAGCATATTGCTATATTTGAGCAAAATACATGAAGGCATTCTGTAGATATTGGGGTAACAAGAATGTGCACATCCGGATGGAAGGACAACCCAAAACCATAAAGGGTCCCCCCATGGGGTGGAGCCTTAAAAGCAGCATTCTCAAAATTTTCCTATTTTGATCCAAATATTACACAATACAACAGGGGGTATCACCAATGTGAACGCAACCTAGATTTTCATACCCTTTTTAAGTTCTGAATGTTATATGGGGCTAACATGAAAACTGTTGACTGTATTGTGCTCACAAGCAAAAGTTTACAGAAGGACTGACAAACAGACCAGTGATAGCAAATGCTCTGCAACTTTGTTCAGTTGAGCTTATAAAAAAAATTATGTCCTGAAATGTACTCTGTGACCTTGAGAAAGTAGGTCAAGGTCATCCATATTATGCTACATAATACTTCTACATATTGTATATATTTGGTATCATTAGCCTTATTCTTTCTCAACATAATGAATTCAATGTGTTAAATGCCTTTTGGTCCGTATCTTCTGTAAATTATACTGTAGATGGCACCACCAAATTTCAGCACATTTTCATCTTTTTGCCTGTTCAACTTTCCCACCAAATTTTAAGGTGGCTGAGAAAAATACTTTTCAAAACACAGCATTCTCCAACTTTTCCTATGTTGACCCAAATATTACATAATACTATCAGTGGAACCACCAATATTGATCCCAACCTCAATTTCCATACATTTGGTCAGCCCTGAAAGTTACGTGGGTCTAAACTGTTAAAAACTGTGACTGTCTGACAAGCAGAAGTTATGGACGGCCATAGGAAGTGATGGATACAGAAGAGTAGTCGCAAAGGCTCTCTCACCTAAGGTCAACAGAGCTTAAAAAATCAGAAACAATCAGGAAATGTGAGCAGTACCAAGACCATGCAATATGCATGGGTCCTCATTATCCCCATTAACCATGCAAAATTTGAAATTAATCTGACAAGCGATGTGAGACTAGTTGCAGATACAAGTTCAAAGTAATGGAATTACGGAGTTCGACGGACAATTGAGGAATCCTATATACCCCCTGTAGGGGTGTAATAAGAGATTTATCAACATTGTCCATTTTATATCTGTCAAGAAATGCCAGATAATAGAACATTGTGCATAGGATGTAGGAATAAATATACTTCCATCAGTGAACCCCAAAACATTTACACAACGCAAAATTATAATTCTTGTCAAAAATGAAAATGACATCAATGGTACTGGTTTGAAGTTCTAGACACTTTAATAATAAAATAATATAATAATACACAGGGCACATGAGCAGGTCATTCCATGATACAATTCATTTGGTCAAACAAATTAGCACATTTCACTGTTCTTGATTGCTATCACTTTACAGGGGATATGAAAATGCAACCTTTACATGGGAGCACTAGCAGTTGACATTAACCACCAAGGTCAAGGTCATCTGCTACTCCAAGGAAATTGTTTTCTCCCATGATCCTATTGGCCATGATATTCGAAGGAATGACAAGACCAGAACTTTATTGATACAATGGTAGGTTTTTCAAGTGAATAAAAGTGACTATTCTATCTGAAGGAAATGGCATCATATACATGTATTAAACATTAATCATTTGTTACCTTCCCTGTAACTTTGGGAGAAACTGAGACAGAACTGTGGGGAACTGTAATTTTATACTCACAGAAAATTGATGTAGAAGAATTTCATTCACTGAAGCAGTAACTTCTCCCTTGACATTATCCACAGATCATTAAAATGACCATTTTTCTGTGCCACACATAAATTACAACTCATTGCATTGTTTTTTTGTGTTTCAGTTTTTGCTTCCACATAAACTATCACCATCATATAATGACCCATCACCTTGTCTCAACCCCAGATGGTCAGGTCAAGGTCAAGGTCATACCATACAAACATCCACCTGCCCCCAAGATGCATGTAAATAATGGACCGTTGCACAAATGAAAATTAAAGGGATCGGCCAACTGGTTACCACGACAACGGGCACTGAATGATTCCCACATCTGGAATACGTTTAGTCTCCAATGTACAATTAAAAGGTAGGGTGCCTGTGATGACATCCCTGTCCCATTATACTATTTAGCCAGTATTATATAGAGCTTTGCCTCAACTTCTTGGTCCAGCATATTGCACTCTGTATGTCTTCCTCCTCCCCGACCCTTCTCCCCATCTACACACATTTTTCTTGTTTTCTGTTTCAATGTAGAACAAAACCATATTTTGTTATGCATCTTCATGAAATTGGTGGAGGACTTCCCAATGTATTCCTGAAATTATTAAAAATCTACTCTCAATATTTCAGCACACTTAGCAGTGACTGGAAGGGATTCAAGTTTTTTCAGGTTTTTTTCTTTTTTCTTTTCCCACCTGAACGAATGGTATGGCAACTGCTTCTCCAGAACACACCAAGTAAACTACCAAGATAGTTTTGCACATCCAACTAAGACTGAACAACAGTACTCCATCTTAAGCTTGCACAACATTCAAAACAGAAGGTCAGTTTCCTGCCTGATAATCCTCCTCTTCATTTACATTGACACTACAGTGGTCCCCTTCTAAGGCTGTCATCCCTACTGCAATACAACTGTGGCTATATTGGAGACCTGGCCGATCTTGTGGCAGGGGTGGGAGGGTGGCGTCAATATACTGGACATGGAAACTTTCTGCGCAACAATAGTGGCCTCATAAAAGGGAGTAACCTTTGGTGAGAGGAGCCTTATAAGAGGGGGACCACTGTATTTTTAATTTCTTGGGATTTCTATACCATTGCTTTCCCCTGCTCAATTTAGTTAAGATTCCTGTTTTTGTTGTTGTTTTTTTCTTTTCTTTACTTTTCCTTTTTTTAACTACACACTTCCGCCTCCTCTGGCAAGGTATAAATTGCCTTTTTTACTTTCTATTGTTTGTTTCTTCCCTACAAAATAACTCACAAGAGATTGCTATCCACAGTCTGAAGCCCAATACTGCCTGTGCATGCAATTTCCATAAAGAGTCTCCACTTGCATGGGCACTTTTTCCGCATCAAAAATAGTGCAAGATTTAAAAATAAGTGGTTAACTTGTATTATGCAAGCTTCTTAGAGCCTTTTCAAATGTAACCAATTCTGCTGCTGTTTGGAGCCACCATTTGGGAGCTGTTAAAAACACAGTGGCACAGAAAATCTCCAACTTTAACAAGTCTTGATGTACTTTGGACAAACAAGCAGACATTGCGGTCTCCTGCTTCAAGTCACTGAAAATTCCTTGACGGAAACCGAGTACATCTGTATATATGTATATATATATAGCACCTTTATTTTTTGAACTGCGGTTTTCATCAGAGGCTCATCAGTAGCTTAACCCAAATGTGGACAAAATGAGTTTGCAAAATATCAGATCATTAATGCCCTTGGTCTGAAAAAAAATGCCATGTCCCACTGATATGTTTTTAGGTCTGAAAGAAGAGAGGACTTTGTGATTGCCATTTGAACTATGAAAGCCTGCCCTGTTCAATTGTTAAAACTTGGAAGTGCTCACAATTATCTATTCTTGTACCACATTAAGATTGTAAATCATGATTGCACCTACAAAATTATTTTTTTCAGACAGGATTATGGTTGATTTTCCTACATTAAAAGCCACGTCACCAATACCCTGCCAGCAGCTAATGAAATAAAACCACACCTGATTTTACTCAAGCATTTGTCCTTTCATCAGTTGGTTTAGTGCCACTGACCATCCTCTATTTTCAACTCTGGCAAAATTTTGGTTGTTTTGAATGCCCCGTTCCCCCTTTGTACTAGCTGGGGTTACTGGGGACTTTTTGTCCTCCATGTACGGTTTCCAGAGAATGGTTTGCAGTGTATGTGTGCACCAAACTTGCAGGACATACTGATAGGTCATCCATCTTTCCTTTTACAGATCACATCTTCCTGTTTTGTTGTGAGGAGACATCTGCCAAAGTGACTTTGTGTGGGATTTTTCAATATGATGAAGTTGACTTGTGAGTTGTTTAAAAACGACACCGACCAAATTAGACTGGTAGTGCTTCCCACTACCTCAGATCCATACAGTTCTATCCACTTGCTCACTACCTGCTGTCACAAAATTCTGGTCTAATGATAATAAATACAAACTTCAGCGTTTTTTTTGTTTGTTTGTTTTTCTTTTTGTTTGTTTTTTTTTTTTTTTAGTACAATATTCAGTAAGTGTACACAAACTTCCAGTCCATGCCCTTCACTTTCTCGCACCATACCATTAAGCACCTTTCATCAAGTCCAATCCCTTTGACACAACCTCTGATCTGTTATCAAAAAAGGCATGAATCACAATACATGTTCATCATGTTTGGTTGTTTCTTGTACAAACCTGCACTGTGCCACATAACAGTTTCACTGACTTGTCAAAATAGTCACATTGGCACTTGCTCCAGTGCTCAGTGCTCAAACAGCTTCTTTTTTTTTTGTTCAGGTCCACTGATTCACAAGTGCCAAACAAGTCACAAACACAAATGCTGCTCTTGATCACCTGTGAAAGATCAGATTCACACTATAAGATCCTCTGTGTGAACCAGCTGAACCGTACAATCTGGTCTTGACATGATCTGGTCATCACATTCAGGGCACATGCTTTGTCTATTTCTCTTCACCTTGTCACCTGGTAATTCAATTGTCCATTGGGCTCCTTCAGGTGAACCGTTTGCCAGGATCATTAATATCATAACCAGTGAATCCTCCGATGTCCTTTCATGTAAATAACACATCTTTTTACACTGAGTCACAGACCAGGAGTCCAGTGATAGTCTTCTTAACTGCTTTCCTTTCCCATTTTTATACATCCATGTGCACATATTTCTTAACATTGTCTGTCCAACTCGTGGACCCAGAGCAGACATTTGGACACAGCACTGTAAGAGGTACTGGGCACCAGAGGGCACATGTGTCTTCCACTGTAATACACACCCATTCATACACTTCAAAATCTACTCCTGCTGCCCCCTAGGGAAAGACAATGCAACCATACGTTGGTTGCAAGCCGTCCGTGGACAAACACAATTTATATTCTTTTTCCCTTCTTTAAAAAAAAAAAAAGAAAGGAAGAAAAAGTGCCCCATAACCAGATCCAAGGATTTGACAGCAATGATATGGCTATACAGCATGGGTTGCAGTGTGGCATCTCAGACTAACACATGACGTTGTTAAGTTATCTCTACTGAATACTACGTGTCCGACATTCTGGTAGCCCAGCCCATGTATGGTATTTAATGCACCACAAGTGGCAATCTGCACAAGACCACCAAAAATTGGCTACACATGTTGCTGTTAGACTTGCAGCCACAAACATAAAACCCCACAAATTGCTTGCATCATTGTATCCTCCTGAGAGAAGAAAAAAATAATCACAAAAATGTACAAGAGTTCACTTTGCACTGAAAAAAGAACCCCATCTACCTAGAGGGGATTTAGCCTGCTCTCCCCCAAAAGGTTAACTTATTCCCATCAAACAGGGTACTTCATCATTGTTCTAAATCATACACTGAACAGCTCAACACTTAATGTTTTGTGTGTTTGTTTTTTGTTTTTGTTTTATCTTTACAACTCGTTCGTCCACATACTTTTACGTTGCAGGTCCTGTGTGACCATTCTGAAGCCAGTTTTGGTTGGTGCCACTCTATATTCCAGCATATACAGCCTGACCAAGCCATGCTTCACGCAAAGCCAGTTGCATCCAGTCAGATCTGGTTTAGCCCAGATGTCATGGAACACAGAAATACAATGGATCCAGTCTATACTAGCTCTAAATCCAAAACTATTAAAGTGGACAGCAACGGATGTTAATTAATATTCAAGTCAAGGAAGAGAATGTGTGTTTGCTATTATTTTCATTTTTTTTATTTATTTATTTATTTATTTATTTATTTATTTATTTATTTATTTATTTATTTATTTATTTATTTATTTATTTACTTTTATTTTTGGGGGGGGGGTGCACTTTTCTGAAGCACTAATTGGGACACAAAACCAGCTGGAGCCAGTCAGACCTGGTTTGGTAAGCCCAAGACACACTGGATGGGGTGGAGCAGGGAGCCATCTTATGCACATATTTATGTTACAGAATACACTAGTTTGACATGATCCAGTTTGAGCTGCAGCAATGCTGATATTTCAATTGCTGCACTGCTTATAAATGCAATTTTCTCTTCCATTTGGCACACCACAAGGGTGTAGTTGGCAGACACAGAGAGAGAGGTCCAAACACCACGCCACGCACCAAGGTGTCCACTGTCCTGCACGTGGTTTCCACTGTGGACCAATCTACCCACACATCTGTCTGTACGGCCCTTGTAGCTTTAAATACTGAAAGAAACAAAAGCATAAATATTAAACTAAAACCTACACGATGTCAGTACTTGCACTAAATCCCAATACCCAGTGTACCCTACTCTAACACAACAAACTGGGAATTCCACATATATGCAGTACCATGGGTTTGACACCTAAGAATATCGGGTAATGATTTCTGAAGGCACATACACTGTATTTTCATGATAGCTTTTTAACCTTCTTCATAAGAATGTTCTCTTTGCTTAGTCATCAATTATACCTCAAGATGAATTTTCAAAAACTTTTCTTAACTCTAGAGAGCTCAATGTTTTCCATGCCCATGCTTTAAATTAGGTATTCTGAAGATTTTGGGTGTACTGGAAATTAAACAAATCTCAGTGCCATCTGTTTCACAAATTAAGGTTTCTGGATGTACAGAAGTCCCCCTATGTAATTTCACGACTATGAGCTAAGCACTTTCAGAAATGGAGGCTTCATAAAGTAATTTCACATAATTTGACGGGTTGACACCACTCAGATGGCCTTCAAATAAATACATTAAAAGTTTCATAAAAAGTTAAAAAATGATCTGAGGAAGCTGGCTTTAAATAGGAACCTGGTCCATCATAAGATGCATCTCTGTTAAAATTTGGTAAAGCTGCAGTCAATATTTTTTTAGATATCATGGCAAGGTCATCAGAGTTGACGCCACTCATATGGCTTTCAAATAAATATATTATAAGTTTCATAAAAAGATTTAAAATAATCAGAGGAAGCTGGTTTTACATAGGAACCTGGTCCATCATAAGATACATCTCTGACAAAAAATTTAGTAAAGCTGCAGTCAATATTTTTTGAGATACTGCGGTAATGTCGATAGGGTTGATGCCATTCAGACAACCTTATAAAACATTAAAAGTTTCATAAAAAGTTAAAAAAAGTCAGAGGAAGCTGGTTTCAATAAGAACCTGGTCCATCATAAGGTCTTTCTGTGACAAAAATTTGATACAGCTACGGTGAATATTTTTCGAGATATTATGGTAACATCGACAAGGCTGATGGAGGCCACAGGGGACGACAATACCCTCCAGCACTTTATGTGCAAAGAGTAAAAATCACTGAATCATGACCAATTGCAAAAGCATGGCAGAGACCAATCCAAGGTTTATATCCCCACAAAGTTCAAAGAGGATCTGGCAAATTACTTTTAAGAGGTTAAACACACAAGTGTGAGCTGATGGATACAGATACAACAGATGGCCACGTGTCCCTCACTCACCCCCACCAGAGGTCACTGGTATCTGTAGTTCTTGCAGTAAAGGAACTATGGCTCAGGAAACCATTTTCCATGATAAGGTCAAAGGACAATGATGCAGGGAGGAACACATAGAGTGCAAAAAGACATCTATAGGTTCCAGTGGATGACATAAATACATGTACAATGGTCAGAACAACCTCAGCCAGGGTAAAAGCATCACCCCTTGTGACCTTGAAAATATGTCAAGGTCATTGAATGTAAAACTCAGCCAAGCTTTTCAATGGAATGCTTCTACAGTGCAAGCTTCATGATAGTAGCCCACTTAGTTCACAGGTTATTGCATCCAAAAGGGTAACAGACTGACACAAGCAGGCACAGACAAACATCACCAAAATACCTTGTCTACCGATAAGGCCAAGGGGGTACAAACTTCAAAACTGATAATTTCTGACAGAAATTGTTACACTTATGAATTCTGGATTTTTACTGGTTTAATTTCCCCTTACCTGTATTACTAATGAGGGACCACCTGCCACAATCTCACTTGGGATCTGGCTCAGCGGGCAGTTTTCAATGCTCATAATCTGCAGGTTTTGGCAGAGAGCCAGCTCGTAGGGCAGATTGTGTAAGTTCAAGTTGTCATTGATGTACAATGACTCCAGGTTCTCTAGTGTGCCTGCAAATATACATTTATGTTTAATTACACCCATTAAATCCTAACCTTCGTGAAGAGTTGACATAGAATCACTGGAACAACTTATTCTGCAGCAATATAAACATTTTTTTTTCATATGACCAACAATGTGCAACTTATGGTAATTACTCATCAAGCAGTTCAACACATACTTACACACAAAATGCAAACCTTATAGTTGAATCTGGCATTGCAATTCAAATCATGGACATATGTAGATATGTTAAAATCTGCTAAAGTATTTGGAAAACAAGAAGGCTGTGTGAACTGCCCATGCTCAGCTGGCCTGGAAATCCGTAAGACTAGTATATTTTTTTTTTCGAACATGAATGTACCATGCACGTGTGTCCAAGAAAGTCAGCTATCCCGAATTGTTAGCTGGGCCAACACCAGCGTGTACCACACCTGCCTTGGAAAGATACCCGAGCCAAGCTCATACCTGGGGTGAACAACCACCTGTTATATGCGACCGTTTTTGGTTGGCGGTAGGGGTGGTCACATACAGCAGGTACAGTAATCCCTCCTTTGAAAGACAACTCCTTTGGGAGACCACCTCCTTTGAGAGACTACAACTGTCAGGTCTCTCTGTAGTTCTTTTCATCTTATTTATACCTCCTTTGAAGGACCACCTGCTTTATGTGACTGCCTTTTGGATGGCCCTAGGGCCGGTCTCTCAAAGGAGGGACTACTGTACTACTGTACATCTCCACCAAGTTTTAGGTGGATGTGGCCAGAAGTTTTAGAGAATTAGTCAGAAAATGTGACTTGTGCATGGATGACAAATGACTGACCATCCTACAAGCTCAGCTGACTGACAAGTCAGCTGAGCTTAAAATCGAGCCACTTAATTTTCTAAATCTTTTTAATTTAATAATATTTTTATTTAAAATTGTATGTGTAGTTATGCATACCTATTTCCTCAGGGATGTTGGCGAGATTATTTTCACCCACTGCCAGATACTGCAGATTGGCCAGGTGACTGAAAACAGAAACCATGCTACCAATGCAGAAACAAGACTACTATTCCAGAATTTATCCCAATCAAGTCAATACCACAGTACCCACCAAATGTACTTCTATAAGGGCATCTACTAGAGAGGACAAAAATGAGCACCTGACCACAAGTTTAACTCTTTCAGTGCCAATCACTTCATAAGTCAATCTACTAAGGTCAAACCAGTCTGAATTATCACTAGAATCCCAGATTTGTGTTCCTCGTAAAAAGACCTTTCATTCAAGTACCAGCATGCCTATAGCTACAGAGAGAATACCCCAGGTCAACAGCTTTTCTCAGTGCACACTGTGCCCAATGTGTGCTGAGAAAAGCTATTAACTCAGTCCAAAATTTGGCACTGAAAGGGTTAAGCTGCATTTTGTTAAATCCATTTTTCCATCCAACGTCATCTTACGTCATGCTGACTGACTGACCAGTTATACTTAAAACCAAAATAAACCATACTCGAAACATTTTCTTGTCTGAAACTTTTTAAGAATGGGAAAATTTTGATAAAAATATAATGCAGATAAGATCAGTAGAACGAAAGTTATTGTAGTTCTATGTGTCATTTATATATATTGTTGTATGGAGGCTGACATTTTGCAGTAAAATATTCCAGAATGAATCAGTGATGACACAGCAACATCACAAGTCTGGTTTTAAAATTTTGACATATAAACCTCTGTGAACTGTATTCAGCATAACACCCTCACAATTGTAACAGTATGCAACCAAGACCACATACAATCACTAAAACAACTTTAAACACTGAAATTTTCGCAGTCGGTTGAAAGATGGATAGTTTGCCTCTGAGAACACGATGTCATCACTGTTGCACTATGGCATTGATATTTGGCCAAGATGACTGACTGCAGTATTGAGACTAAAATGTAAGAAAGTTGTACTGCTGTGATTTGCACAATGCTTACATCATATGTCCTTTATTTCATGGGCTTCATGACAAATTAAGTCTCTTGTAGGTTTATTTTGGCTTTAATAACACTGTCCATGCATAACAACATAACAGACTTTGGGGTTTACAGGAAACATTGGTGCATAAATCAATCAAGTATGAAATAGAGTCTTGGTAGACAAAACTTTTGGAAGGATATACTCTCTGCCACTTGTTGATTAATGAAAGCCTTGACTATATTTTCTGCTGGTCTGCCCCCTTTAACTCATTCCATATCAGTCCTGATTTTTCCGTATATTTACCTAGATTTTAGACAATAATTACATATTTAAATTCTTCATGAAAAGAGCTTTTGTTCAAGTACCAACATGCCTATAGTCTTAAGTCGGTGGTTCTGGCACTGCCTGGCAAGTCATGCTGCAGCTGCCGCAAGGGCAGCTGCAGCATGACTTGCCAGGCAGTGACAGAACCACTGACCAAGGCCTGTCACCATAGTATGGAATGGGTTAATATCAGAGTCCCACCAACAACAGCCACGTGATTTTTTTGACTCATCCCCTGTTTATAACAGAAATGCATCTTACCCTATTGCTCTGGGCAGGAGGGCCAGCTGGTTGGACTGCAGTACCAGCTTGTTCAACTCCTTCAAGTAACCTGAAAGACAAGTGAGGAAATAACTTTAAGTGCATCCACACAGGTGAGACAAGACTGCGTCATGTAGTACAGGTAGAATTTAACCCTGTTTCTGCTGATTAAGACTTAAGTTATGTGTCATGTAGTACAGGTACAATTTAACCCTGTTTCTGCTGATCAAGACTTAAGCTGTGCTCATCTGAATTACCATGATTCCAGATTAAAACTAGAACAGACTGATTTTCCAACAGAAAATCAAATGTCTCCCGGTGGAACACTTACGTCTCTCAATAAGCTACAGTGATAACAAATTACAAATGACCAAGTTTGCTTGAAAATTACAATCCTAGTTTAGCTCTCACCTAGATACATTACTCTAGCAATTTTCATCAAGTTCTTCAAGACTTATTGCAGAGAAACCAATTTCACATAAATGACCCTGTGACCTTGAAAATTAGGTCAAGGTCATCCAAATACAATCCCAACCTAGGTCTTGCCAAAATACATAATCCTACCAAGTTTCATCAAATTCCATTAAGTTATTCAAGACTTATCTCACAGAAACCAATTTCACATAAGTGACCCAGTGACCTTGAGAATTCGCTCAAGGTCATCCAAATACGATCTCAACCTAGGTCTTGCCAAGATACATAATCCTACCAGGTTTCATCAAATTCTATATTGTTCTTCATGACTTAGCGAACGGAAACCAATTTCACATAAGTGACCCTGTGACCTTGAAAATTCGCTCAAGGTCGCCCAAATACAATCCTAACCTAGGTCTCGCCTAGATACATAATCCTACCAAGTTTCATCACATTCCATTAAGTTCTTCAAGACTTATCGCATGGAAACCAATTTCACGCAAGTGACCCTGTGACCTTGAAAATTTGGTCAAGGTCACCCAAATACAATCCCAACCTAGGTCTTGCCTACATACATAATCCTACCAAGTTTCATCAAATTCCATCAAGTTCTTCAAGACTTATCGCACGGAAACCAATTTCACATAAGTGACCCTGTGACCTTGAAAATTTGGTCAAGGTCACCCAAATACAATCCCAGCCTAGGTCTTGCCTAGATACATAATCCTACCAAGTTTCATCAAATTCCATAAAGTTCTTCAAGACTTATTGCACGGAAACCAATTTCACATAAGTGACCCTGTGACCTTGAAAATTAGGTCAAGGTCACCCAAATACAATCCCAACCTAGGTCTTGCCTAGATACATAATCCTACCAAGTTTCATCAAATTCTGTCAAGTCCTTTAAGACTTATCGCACGGAAACCAAGAACAACAACAACAACAACAACAACAAGAAGAAGAAGAAGAAGCGGAAGAAACGGGCACTAAAACAATATGTCCCCCGGCTTCCACCGGGAGACATAATTACTCGTAAGAAGACGTTTCATTTCAGTACCAGCATGCCTGTATTCATGACAAACAGGCACTAGCCCAGGTCAATACCTTTTCTCTGTACTTGTTAGGTACACTACAGAAAGTTGTTGCTCTGGTCCATAACATCGCACTGATATGTCAATTGCTAAATCCTGAATTACTGGCTTCAGTCAGTTTTTTAACTCAAATAAACTGCCCTTTAAGATAAGATCAGCTTAATTTCAAGTTGGTTAGAATCTGTCAATTGCTAGATCCTGAACTTGACAATTTGACTCTACCTGTGCTACATGACACACACTTGACATGCAGCTTAGGTTTTGATGATCAAATCAACCAATTATACAAAATCAAAAGCATAAAAAGAAGTCCCCTTCCCCCAGCAGGCAAAAAGTTGCCAGATACCAGATGGTTGCAATGATGAACACGTCACATGACCTAAAGATATAATTTCCCAATTTTTTTTTTAATTTTTTTTTGCACCAAACATATGTTGTAAGCCACTCTGGCAGTTTACATCTGAACCTTTTTCATTTGATACAAGAAAAATGTACATCTGGACAAAACTAAAAATGTATACATTTACGGGATACAGAAACTCAGCAATGATTTTTGTACCACTCTGTCACAGTAATCACTTTTGTACCATTCTGTCATAAGCACTGGGCACTCGTACCACCTTAATGTTCAAATGAACGAAGCAAGTGACACGAGATGCAAAACTCTGTTGGACAGAGAAAGAAACATTTAACCCTTCCTCTGCTGTAGGCGAGAAAATCCGCCCAAAGATACTTGCTTCTCCCACGCTGCAGGCGAGTTTATTCGCCAAATGTACCGGTAGTACATGCCGAAGAACAACTTTCAGTGTGAGTAATTACCACGATATGGCAACCTGGCACGTTCTCCCGCAGATGTACAACATATTAAAAGGTATCCACTGTAACTATTGAGTAATAGCGCCAAAATAATCTAAATATTGCGGTATCTATGCGAAAAATCCAACACACAGTGATTTTAATCAGTACAGACCATCGCGGAGATTGATTGACAATGCATACCGGTGCACAAGCTGCACACTTTTTTCATCAATTGCATGCAGTTTCCACTCTGTATTTCTTTCAGCGGTTCACCACGGACATTCTGAATATTTTCAACATATTTGAATGTTGAATGTTTATTGCCACATATCATACAATACATCGAAATAAAAAATAAATACAAAATTGTCATATTACAAAATCGTTAGAACACATATAAGTAATTTAACATATAATCTGTGGCAGGGACATAAGAAACCTTTACAGGCTTATGGATCTCTACTACAATAAAGTCTATAAAATTAGTTCTGCAAAAACAGTATTAAAAGTAATCAAACAATTTTACAATGCACCTGTACAGGATAACAAGTGGAAAAAATACATGTATATTAATATAAAAATGAAGCCTGTCTCTGTTGTTGTCATTGGCATGTAACAGCGCGGTTGTTGGTTGGCATTTTTTATGACGTCGCGACAGCGACGTCATGGAAAAAATGTCTACCAACAACCGCGCTGTTACATGCCAATGACAACAACAGAGACAGACTTCATTTTTTATATTTATATTCATATTAACATTAATGCTAGCATTAAATTTGTAAAGAATATTTGTGCTTAAAAGTTTTGATAGCCACTGCAAAGGACCTTTTGTTTATTAGTGGGAGGAGCTATGGGTGTGGCCAGCCGCTTGTTACGTAGCAAAGTAGCCACTGACACGTGCCGTGCTGTACATGATGTTACCATCGACTGATGAAAACAAAATTTGTCCCTATTCTTTCGATGCTAACAAAAACTCCGAATGTGAATATTATCTTTTACAATCCTTTACGTGCTCTTCTTAGTTGTATTTCATAACAAGTGGAAAAAACACGAATTAATGTTTATTTACAATCCTTTACGTAATGTTCTAAGTTGTTTGCAAAAAATATTTATATTTCCTTTTGAATAAATTGTTATTGGGGATGTCTGTTAGAAATCCTGGTATATTGTTCCAAACTGAAGGTCCATGATATTTTATGCTAAATTTTGACCTATTGCATTTGACGGTTTTTACATGATATTTGTGTTTTTGTCTTGTATTATGTGAATGTATCCCTGTATTAAATGTGAAAAAATTATGGAAGATTATTGGTAACTTGTTAGTCTTCTGCTTATGCATGAATATACCTGTAGGATAAACATTAATTTTTGGAAAGGGTATAATATTTAGGGAATTGAATGATGGAAAACTATGGGATTGAGGATGGGAGAAAGTTATTATTCTGATTATCTTCTTTTGGAGACGTTCTAATATTTTTAAATTTGAAGGGTAAGTAGAGGACCATAATATGTTATATGGAAAACAGCCATTTCATTATTTAACTCATTAAAATTGTCTTCTGTATAGTAGGGGCTATCTGAAAGGGAATTAGAGCACACATCACTGAAATATTGAAAGTCTGGGTCATTTGTATGTAAGGGATTGTTCACCTTTTCATCATTCAGTTCAAAAGGGGAGAATATTTTCTTGTTCAATTTCTGGAAATCCAGGTGTGTCTTTTCACACAAAAAATTTGATAAGGCGGTAAGAAAGTCATTGTCATCATCATAATGATTATATGGAAAAATACTTTGGTTACAGCGTTTGCAGCTCCACACATCTTTTTTGATAAACTCATAATCCAGTCTATGTGCGAGGTACAGTTCAAATGGTATAATCCATCGCAAATTGTACATTTGAGAAAATACGAATGTTTTTGGAACTTTTTGTGACATATTTCACATTTTGTTGGAACCACGGGGGGAGGGCGTATAATTGATTGTTCTACTGTCTATATAGAGTAGTGGTCTGTTAAATAGTTCAACACGAGATAATCAGTTTATTGTCGGGGAGGTTTTACAACAAGCTTATCAAAGGATAGGTAAGCTATATTCCCCTTGCGCCTCTCCTCCAATACCTTGGGCCACAGTTCCTTTCTTTTTAATCACTCTCTCTGACAGGTCTTCATTTGTGAAGATCCCAGTGTTTTTCAGCTTTTCCATATTAGTTAGGATAACATCCCAGTCCTTGTTGCGTAAAAATTTTACGTTTACCGCTCTTGGTTTTCTCGGGATCCAGACGTTTTCCCGTTTCGCTGCGCTCTTTCGATTTCAATGTTGTCACCGTGTAACTGTAGTTTAGTTGTAAGCAGTTCTCGGACCTTCAGCTCTGTGTCAGTCCAAGTCTCGCCAGGTTGTTCAGGTAGTCCTTCAATACGCAAATTGTTTCATCTACTTTGATTTTCCAAATAAACAACGGTTTGGGTAATCCTGTCAATCTTCCCTGCCAATTCACGGATACTTTCATTTATTTTCAGAATTGTTTCCACTGAGGCGCTGAATTCATTTTTGCCAGCTTCAACCTTACACTTTAGTTCATCTGTTTCTGCCTGTGTGAACTGAAGACTGTTTTTCAAGTCAGAAATGTCTGTGGTCACTTTGCACATGAAGTGGCCAATTCTCTTGTTTATATTCTCCATAAAGCCATCAATGCATGACCTGAATGCCCTTTCTTGTACTTCGAGCAAGTCTTTGAAATTCTTGTCTTGGTCTGCTAATTGATCGAGAAGCATACCCATTGTTACAGGCAGTTCATTGTTGACACTGGTTTTTCTAGTTGACTTTTTTCAAAAAAAACTGTCAATATGTCACTAAATTTCGGTACTTATGTGACATGAAAACATAAAAGTACCATTGGCTTGAGAGATCGCCTCTCCCATGCTTGTTTGTTGATAGTGCACAATACGCATGCTTGACCACATGCAAAACTTATTTGCATGATTTCAGCCAATCAGTGCCTGGATAGGATGAGAATCTCACTGAAGCAGTTCAAGAATGTTACTGGCTTCTATTCTTAAGATTTTTACCTCGGCGATAGTAAATTTATGCAAGATGACAACGTTTGGTGGGCAGGAATAAAGAATTAAGCCAATAGGAAAGCAGCACGATGATATTGACGAGCTTCTGACATTTCCATTGATACCAAACATGCCTAGAACTGGCAACAGATTCGTACGATGTTTGAAGCCGCAAAGTATGCAATTTTACCACTGTTACAGCCTGTTTAGCAAATTTTTACCGGCAAAAGTACCGAAAATAATTGATTATATGTTTATTTAAAAGTCTGTATGAATAAAATCTTCGCATTTACGCAACAAAATTGTTTCTGCATCAAAAACTATGCTGTTTGTTTGACCAGAAATGAGCATACGATGTCTTTGTTTATCTAAATAAATGTCGATGTGGATGGCCTGAAAATCGCGTTTTTGGGGCGATCCCAAGATTAAATTCAGCATTACAGACAACTAAACCCAAAAAATAAATAGCAGAGGAAGGGTTAAAGAAATAACAGTACAATCAGGCATTGGAACAGCCCTCAAGCAAATTAGCTGAAGACTGGCCGGGGGTTTGGGGGCCGCCTAGGTCCCCAACGGGGTCCAGGGGCTCCTGGATTTTAACAGTTTTCAACCTCTCAGGCAGCCATTTCCTGAACATAAAAGTAGTAGTTTCACAGAATTGACTGTGTTCTGTTGCAATAAATGAAATTGAATTTTTTTTTTTCATACCTACTTCCCAATGCACGATTCATTCAAAGTACACAATAATGTAATAAACATCAGGAGTTTCCCATAGGTGTGAGAATGCTTCATTGGTGCAATTTTGGGAAAAAATCTAGCTTTTTATTAAATATGTAAAAGTGAATCTAAAACTTACTAAATATATTTTACTAGTTCTAGGAATGCATGCTTCATTTCATTTGACCATTGTTTACTTTATTTACTTGTACCAATTTGATAAACAGCATACTAAATATTCATATGAAAATATGAATAAACAAGATATGTTTGTAAAACATAGATGCCCCTCACCCTCATTACCCTTGCCCTCGCTACCTTATTGATAGTGGTACATGGGGCCCTTGTGACCTTACAAAATTAGTGAAGGTTGATCATACATCAATGTCACATATCTTTAAACTTTAACCTAGCCCTTAAAAAACAACTAAAAACCTGGACAATATAAAAGTTATAGCCGATAAATTAGCCATCATTTAGAAACCATATTCAGCAAAGTGGCTTTATGACCTTGGAAATAAGGGCAAGGTCACTCATTTTCACTTGACCTTCTTCAGTTGTGCAAAAACCACAGGAAGTCTACTGTCTGTGTGTGACCCTCAAGACTGGGTCAAGGTCACCCATCTACAAACTCAAACTAGCCCTTATAGGCCATAAAGCTGTGCAATATAAAAGTGCTACCTCTAAAATGCAAGTTATCATGCAGAAACAGTACTCAACCAAATGGCTCTGGGACCTTTGGAATAAGGTCAAGGTCACCCATCTTCAAACTTGACCTAGCCCCGAATACAGACAATTATCCAGTGCAATACAAAAGTCCTAGTTTAAAAACCTCTTCAGTTATCACGTGGAAACCAAAATTAACTCAGGTACAAACATGACCTTGGAAATTAAATCAAGGTCACCAAACTTTAAACTTCTAGCCCTTAGCAAGAACTATAGACCTGTATAGTATCCCAGTCCTAACTGAGAAACTTCTTGTGCTATTGTGCAGAAACCACAGGAATTCTACAATCTCTCTGTGACCCTGAAAACTGGGTCAAGGTCACCCATCTTCAAACTCAACCTAGCAGAAAGCATGAAACCATATTCAGTAAAGTGGCTCTGTGACCTTTAAAAATGAAGTCAAGGTCACCCATCTTCGAACTTCGCCTAGCCCCCCCCCCCCAAATGTGGACTATAATCCTGAGCAATATAAAAGTCCTAGCTTAAAAACCTCTTCAGTTATTGTGCGGAAACCAAAGTTGACTCAGGTACCACTGTGACCTTGGAAACTAGGTCAAGGTCACCCATCTTCAAACTTTGCCTAGCTTTTGACTAGAATAATACACCTGTACAGTATCAAAGTCCTAGCTAAAAACCTTCTTGAGTTATTGTGCGGAAACCAGTCTACCGACCGAGCGACTGACCGACTGACAGACCGACCGACCGACATGTGCAACGCTATATGCCCCACCTTCTTAGAAGGGGGGGCATAAATATTAACATGGATTTCAATTTGCATGGAAAGAATAGTAAATTGTCTTGAGCACATCTTCACAAGCTCACATCTGACTAGTTCAAGTTTTACTTATTCTTCAGCTACTGGTAGCTACCCAAACTTAACATTGCACAATCCAGAAATTTGCAGTTTGTCTTGAGTCTCTTGACTGTTCATGACTGCTTTACAAAGAAAACTTCTCAACAGTTTGAGAATACTCTTCTAGTTTGCATACAAAGTTATCATGTTAAAGCAAAATGTATACATATACTGCAAAAATGAGACTGAATAAATGCATGTGGAGAAAAAATATTCCACCCAATATTTTTTACCACATTTTGAATCTAGAGTCTAGTTTATAACTTCAGATCATGACTTACAATGTGACTAGCTTTAAAAAAAAAAAGAAACTCAAAATAAAAATCATGCATTTGCACTTGACCCCTCTTAAGTAGTCCTTTCAGCAAATAATACTAAAAACATACAAGAAATGACAGTTCTAAAGGTATCATTTCAAATCAAATAAACCATGTAAACTATATCTAAATCATGCAGGAGTTTTGTAACTATTAAGTACAGCACCAGTCCAAAACTACACAATTGTTAATTTACTTCTTTTTTTCTTTACATTTTTTTAAATGTTTCTTCAGGAATTCTTTTTGGAATTGTTTGTGTGCTTTTTTTGCCGACTTTCCTGACTGATCAACAGCTTTTCTTTTGCTGGTGGTGACCACCTGTCCAGTTATGCCCAGTTCTTTCTGCCTCTGCTCATTGTCAGCTCTTCTTTCAGCTTTCATCTGGTTGTTTCTAATGTGGGCAGTTTTCATATTTGAGCACATTGGTCTGTCAATGGGGTCGTACAACTTATCTGGCCTCTTATACAGTTCCACGGCTGACTTTCCTTTTGCTCTCAAATCATACTTAACAGTCTGTAGAGCACTATACCTCTCTATTTTCAGTCTTCCAGATCTTTTGTCCAAAAGATCCCCCATTACATTGAAGGCACTTTCTACCTGAGGCCCATGAAAACAACTGATGAGTGCCACAATTACTTTCCCAAGATAGAGTACGAGTCTCTCACAATAATGTCGGACCACCAGGTATCAATACGTATTGTAGGATCTGGGTTAGGTATTGTCCCATCAATGTGATACTTTCTCACCTGAAGTTCATAGGATTCTATTTCTCCTTGTGAAAGAACATTTGTCAGTATGCTAGGAAGTTTCAGCATGCGCTCGAGACTGACAGCAACATGCTGGGTCAACAGCTAATGCACATTTCAAAAGTTCATTGTTCAGAGGCATTTTTACCAATAGATATTGACCACAAGTTCTATATGCAGTTTCATCATTTGTCAAAAATGACTGTATTTCCTCATTATCGTGTCTGGATTCCTTGATGATTTGTATCACTCCTTCCCCTACAAACATTTTGTTTTTAGGAATCAGTTTCTTCTTGTCATTCAAGTCCAAACGCCACAGCTTCCTTTCAGATGTTGGTATCTCTTCTGGCTTTACAAAGCATGCAAGGAAATTGCGTACTAGCTCCAGTCGCTTGTCATTCAGCTTGTGAATAAGAGGTGCCTTCATTTCAAACATAACAGTGTACTCTTTTAACAAAGTAAGCACCCTCTCATAGAAGTGCAAAATCATACAGGTCGTTTTCAGTTTTACCAGAAGTTGGTGCACTATTCGCTTCTTTCGCTCTTTGCCATCTGATGTCATGACTTTCTTTCTCAACATCTGCTGGATGGCTTCAATCCTGTGTTTGCTCTAAGAAGTCACCTCCCTGTCTCTGTATATCTTCTCAATTATCTCCTTGTAATCAATACAGTCTTGTGCTGACATGAAAGAGTAATACAATATCATGTACGCATCCAGCATTCTTAATGTGTCCACACTTGTGTCATACACTGACAGCCATCTAAGGCTAACATATTTTTGTGGCATAGTGAATTTTATGCCACAAGCAAGGCAAATTTCTTTCAGCCAGTCCCTCAAGTCTGCAGACCATTTCATGTCATTGTATATGTCCACAAACATTCTTTCCACAACATTACCAAATGGAACACAGAATTTCTTTGACGCATTGTGGACATGATGACAAAAATCGCCATCAATGTTTAGAAGATGTGGTGCCTTGCAATTGTGTTCACGTATTCTTGTTTCCAAGCCAGATTTGTGCCCACGCATAACTGAGCAAGAGTCCATTAAGACTGACTAAGTATTCCCAGGGAAGATGAAACTCTTCAAACATGCTGTCCAGTACTTTGAAAAGAGATGCTGCATCTACCTTTATAAGATTGACTGACTGGAGGTGCTGTACAACCACTTGTTTTCTCTCTGAACAGTAATAACTTGCCAAAACACAGAATCGTAGATTGTTTTCGCTGGTTGACTCATCCAAATTCAACGAAAAAGGATTTTTTTGGAGGGCAGCTAACAGATTTTGCTGACTTGTGTATCCTAGTCCATGTTCCAGTTTATATGCTGCTGTGGTGCTGTCCATACTCAATGCAGATAAAGCAGCAGAGTCCATGCTGAGAGCCTTGGCAAAATCTATCAGTGATGGTACAAGTATGAAAGGTAAAGAGTGCTCAGCCATAAATGCTAGTGTCGGGGCTTCTGCATTAGCAATCCTATCTGGAAGAGCAACTGCAGGCTTTGGAGGTACTTCTTTACACACTATGGCTGTTTTAAACATTGGGTGGAGTCCATAAGTGTCAGAGGTTGGTTTGACATTGGGACCCATTCCTGCAATTACAAGGAGAAACATATCCTTATTGAGCTTTATCATAATTGAAGTGACAAAAAAAACAACAACAAAAACTGATACTTGTTACAAGACCATCTTTTGTATTCCTGAAATCATAAAGTTTAAATCATTATTACTATATACATACACACACAAATAGGAATGAGAAATTAAAAAAAAAAAAAAAAAAAAAAAATCTTGATACATCTCTGTCTCCATGTCTCCATTCATTTTGTTTGGGCTTAGACCAGATTTTTTTTTTTAAACTGTAGCATCCTGTACATTGTGAGTATTAAATCATTAATCACCTTTAATTTAAAAAAATGATTGCATGTCGGTATTATTTCTAAACATAATCACTGTATTATCATACCTGATGCACAACAAATAGACCATGATTGTGTTAAACTGTTTGTTGGGTTAGAATACTGTCATCAATTATCATATTGTCAAAATTTTAAGTAGGAACTTGGAAATTAAACAAAAGATTTCTTGATTGTTGGACCTATTGTTATCTTACAATTAAGTTTACAACATTTAACCATTTGTCTGGCATCAAAATAAAATACATCAAGTAATTTATTTTACCTTA
Source organism: Hermodice carunculata (assembly GCA_964020975.1). Lineage (NCBI taxonomy): Eukaryota > Metazoa > Annelida > Polychaeta > Eunicida > Amphinomidae > Hermodice > Hermodice carunculata. Next base: position 59,094,375 of record OZ026612.1, read on the forward strand.
TAATCTATATAATACTACCATTAAACTTGAATCAGTGAAACAAGAGAAGTACATTCAGAATTCCTGAGTTGCACACTACACAACTGTGCCAAACTTCGCTGTGACACACGGCGAACCAAAGGTAGGTATAGTGATAATTAGTAGCGTATTTAGCCTTGCGGTAAGGCAAAGAGGAAGCTCCTGGTTATCGCTATACCTACCTCCAGTTAGCAATGTGTCACAGCGAAGTGTGGCGCAATTGTGTAGTGCGCAACCCGAGAATTGACTCGAGTTTGAATGTGCAAATCACCTAATAATAATAATAATAATAATAATAATAATAATAATAAGTGTTACCCTGGAACCTCCTTCGTTTCATTGGGGTACATACTGTCGCTTGTGCTGCCTGCCTACTCCGGCTTCCAGCGTCAAGAGTAGATCAAAGAAAGCCCACTATGATTTACTCGCACTTTCACTCTGTTGTTATAATTTTCGCAAATAAATGGGACTTACCAGCAGGTAGTTTGTAATTTGACTTCTGGCGTTTAAATTTGACATTGATGACCAACACGTTTTGCATGCGACTCGATGGATGGAAGACCATGTCCGCCGTATGCAATATCTTTGTCGCACCATATACACTTGCACTTGCCGGCCACATCGATCTTGCCTATGAAGTCTCTCAAATATGCGCCCGAGGCATTTATTTCCATCCATGCCCATCGCCATGCATCCATCACTTTTGATTCTAGTTCTTTCACTAGGTGGTCTCCTCTCTTTGAAACATTTTCATCATGCATGTCGACACAACACAATGTATTTCGCGCTTCACTGTTCAACAAACATGGCGGCAGTCACAGATCAATGTATACGCAAAGCTGGTTCGTCAGCTTCGGAAGCTTTCCAAAACAAGGACCAATCACATTTGCTGTACTGTAAGTGCCTGGCAGTGCCGAAGTAGCATAAAACACGGAACAAATGCAGAAGAAACAGAATAGCGATTTCATACCTTTTATTCACTACAATAAAGTTAATTTCAGGGGATTTTTAACGGAAAAATTAGCGGATCTGAAAAAATTTTTATGATACACGGAAATCCGCTAATTCGCGGAAATTTCCCATTTTAGGATTCGCGGAAATCTGCTAATTCATGGGAATTTCCAATTTTAGGATTCGTGGAAATCTGCTAAAACGTGGAAATTTCCAATTTTAGGATTCGCGGAAATCCGCTAATTCTCGAAAATTTCGAATTTTAGGATTCGCGGAAATCTGCTAATTCATGGGAATTTCCAATTTTAGGATTCGTGGAAATCTGCTAAAACGCGGAAATTTCCAATTTTAGGATTCGCGGAAAATCCGCTAATTCTCGAAAATTTCCAATTTTAGGATTCGCGGAAATCTGCTAATTCATGGGAATTTCCAATTTTAGGATTCGTGGAAATCTGCTAAAACGCGGAAATTTCCAATTTTAGGATTCGCGGAAAATCCGCTAATTCTCGAAAATTTCCAATTTTAGGATTCGCGGAAATCTGCTAATTCATGGGAATTTCCAATTTTAGGATTCGTGAAAATCTGCTAAAACGCGGAAATTTCCAATTTTAGGATTCGCGGAAATCCGCTAATTCTCGAAAATTTCTAATTTTAGGATTCGCGGAAATCCACTAATTCGCGGCAATTTTCAATGCCTGTAAATATGCGGCAATTTCCAATGCCTGTAAATTTGCGGCAATTTCCAATGCCTGTACAATCCATCTAGAAGTGTCAGTAGACCAGCAGTATACTGCGAGCAATGTCCATGAGGACTCACTGATTTCTTGAGGTATACTCTCCAGCTTGTTCTCCTCCAGGTCAAGCACCCGCAACTTTTTCAGGTTGCCGATGGTTGGTGGTAGTCGCTGAAAAAATAACATACCTTTATTGTTACACCAATACACAAGTTAGTACCTTTTTTGCATCTGGGGAATACTGACTTAGTAGTAGAATGATACTCAAACTCAAGTCTGACCAGATACACACTTATACATTAAACAACTTGTGGTTAATTTGATATTAATGTCAAAAAAAACTTGTTGGAAAATCAATGTGAGGCCGCACAAAGTAAATGTTCAGTTTGTTTAGTACTTCATAAAATTCCTAAGAGAAGAAGCTCGATCAAGTATTGACTTTGGAAGTGATTTACCTTCAGTGAATTGTTACTTAGTATGAGGATCTCCAGGGCCTGCAGGTTCTGGATGTCGTCTGGAATTTTGGTCAGTTGGTTGGTTCCCAGGTTCAGCTCCACCATGTTTGTCCATGTCCCTATATCTACAAATCATAAAGGCTCCCCATGAGCTTACATGAACAATTTTGCCAAACCAAGGTTTCAAAATTTTGAGCTGCCCATTAAAAAAAACATTCCCAGGAAAATAAGAATTAAGTACATTTCTCATCACATCCCAGTACTGTCTTCAAGCGATCAAATTTAAGACTACATGCAATTACACAGTATGAATAAGGTGACTTTGATGACCACATGTCTGTCAGATGTATTACATTTCATACAAACTGTTACTTTTCATTATCAGACACAGAGTAGTCATAGTTTCAGGCAAGTTTGTTCATTTGTTTTCAACTCTGAACACAACCTGATCCTACACACAATAAGCAGTCCCCCCTCTAATAAGGCCTCCCTACTGCAGCTAAGAGTGGCTTTCCTACACAGGTAAAATAAAATGGAGATAACAAACTTCCTGTCAATGAAGGTGGACTGCAATATGATTGTTGACACAGGAGCAGTTTATATCTCAGCTGATGTGATGGGGTGAAGGCGTACAGCAAAATCTAATCATGCCTGCACAGCAAGAGAGGTCCCAATCAGCTATTACAGTGTATTTAACTGCATACACAACCCACTACACACAATTACAGCGGGCTAGGTGTATATTTCTGTTGGACTGTTAGGTCAAGGGCACTGATATTCCATAACATGCGACATTGGACATGGTCTATACATCCTACAAATTTGGCAAGTCTGATCCAATTACTTTTTGAGATATGGAATTTTATATCTTTAAACACATTTTGGATCATACTTTCTGTCAAATTATAGGTGGCTCCACTGGTATCATACACAAGTGAGACTTTGACCTCCTCCACAACCCCAGCAAGTTTCATAAAGACCTATCAAACATTCAGGATGCTTGAGCAGTCGCATAATTTTCACATTTTGACCCCTATATTACATAATACTGCAGGTGGTGCCACCAATATTGAACTCCACCTAGATTTTCATACACTTGATAAATCCTGAAAGTTATACGGGACTATCTTAAAAACTGTGGACTGGATCTTGCTCACAAGCGAAAAGTTTACGGATGGACAGACAGACAGATATATTTGATAGGCTCTTCGACCTTTGGTCAGCAAAGCTAAATAAAAAAGGGGAAGTGATGGAAATTCACGGCGCAAGCCCCGACTGAAGTGCCCTCTAGAGGATAGACACAAGAACCTTCTACTTTTGCTGTTGAATTCACAGCATAGCTGAGGATCAGTATAGAGACACAGCTGGCTTACCCAGGGGCAAGGATGTGAGCTGGTTGTCCTTCATGTTCAGCTTGGTGAGACTGTTTGCTCTGGAGAAGATTCCAAATGGGATCTTGTTGATCTGGTTGTGCTCCATGTTTATTGACTACAACAAATAAATAATTGTCTTCTGTTACTAAGTACCGGTACACCGACTTTTTTCTCTCGCTCTCTAAAACACAGCAAAAGTATATGTGACTTTGCTGAAAGCTCTGAAGATTGAAACTCGAACTCACACAACTGAACTGTGTTGTCATAATGTACATAAAATTTCAATAGGCTTGACTGACCATCCTTAGACTGATTTTATATAAAGACTTTCCAGCCCCATTACCATGCAGAAGAATGCCCGTCTTTCAATCTATGTGAATTATCCCCAATGTTTGACAACCCTGATTACACAGACAAATTTTTCCTTTAACTCCTAGCACTATGGGCAGTTTGGGGATCTGGCACAGCCAGCCACTGGGCATTTTTAGTTTTGTTGCGCAACATGCAACATGCTGGCGTAAAATTGCCATAGCTTTTTTATTTTTGCAATTCACGCAAAATAATCACCATGACTTTTGTTGAGTAAGACCTTCTCTACATTTCTATGTGGTTTCTTTGTCAATTTAAACAAAAACTGATGCCCTACACCCTATCAAAGTGAATGTATCTATCTCAATCACAAATTGATCAAAACGGTCAAGCCTGTGTGAATACAATTGCATGGGTACTGGTACGCGCACTTTCCTTGGTTAGCGTCATGAACGATGGTTCCTCTTTAATTTTTTCTTAAGATCGGTTGTGTGTCGTAATTGTCATTAAATTAGTTTGTTTGTTGCTGCAGTAAATAGTCAATAAACACATTTTTATCGCCGTGACTGACAAACTGTCAACATGATCAACACATGCGGCATTGGTATTTTCACCCGAGCCATGTTTACCTGCCGCTGGCTTATTTTACTCTCTTTCTGTGAAAAAATTGGACCCTCTGCTCTATTGTACGCAAAGACTGGCAGTATGTCATCATTCTGACCAATTTACAGCGTTTAATTTTGCCTTTTGGTTCAATAAATTGTCCGTAATCGCCACTTGTGTTCATACAAATGGCCTATCTTCCAAGCCAGACTTCACAACACGAGGTAGTGAGTACTCCTGAACGAAGCAGTGGTAGAAAAACGACACATTTAATTGGACGGCGAACACCATGTGATCGATTCTGGCCTCCTGACTGACCTAGAATATTCCGGAGAATCATCTTCGGTAGTTTCCGACTAAAATAACGATGTATCTGTTTTAAATAGAAGCAGTTTTGGAGGGGTTTCCCCTAAAATACTTTTGTTTCAGCCAATGGGAGAGCTTGTTCTTAAAATAGACAAGGTTCTCAGCTCTCTGACGATGTGAATAACATGCTGGTTAGATGAAAAAAAAAAAAGATCTGGCCGCAACAATGAAATCACCCTATTTTTGCACAGTTTTTCAAAGTTACATCATTCAAATTGTCACAAACAACGGCTGATCATTGATTTAAATCATCGTTGAAGGAAAATACTCATTTTTAACACAAAGTCGAAATAGCCATCAGCAAGAACTGACATTTCTCTACAAGAAAATGTGCGTGCCTGCATGTAAATAAACAACAATGGGTATTTGAGAGGGCCTTTGACCACCACTTCAAAAGTGCGAGTTTACTCGCATTTGGTGGCAATAAGCAATGACGCGCTGTGCGAGTACACTCGACACTGGCATGCTAGCAGTTAAACATGTATACAAATGCAGCTTTGAATATTTAAAAGTATATACAGTAATTTAAGTTTCAGTAAAACACTAAATAAATATTTTTCATCGGTAGTACTCACTGTCACTGCTTATGAAGCAATGTCTTACTTTATTAACTTTGCAAGGAAATATTTAATATATCTTGGCTTCTTATACATGTATATTATTATGTCACTTGCGGGCAAAGCATGACAAAGGCAAATACTTACATATGCTGAGCAAAACTGGGATGGGCCTCCGGCAGGGTAGGCCTTAAATGCGTTCCTAGACAGTGTGATGTTTTGAAGTTTCACCAAACTTGATAATAATCCCTCCTGTAAAAACACCAGCATTTAATTGACAATGTTGTATGTTAAGTTAAAAACCATTCTGCTGCAACTCTTTTCCCCCCATTTGAGGTAGACTGGCACAGTGCTCCCTCATGTTAAAGTTGATGATGGGGTCCTTGGATGGGGTCCATGGACTACACCATGTTAATAGTTACACTGCCTTACATGGGCGGCACAATTAACATAGTAGAACATGAAGTAAATGGACAAAAAAGGTGCTTTTGTGGGAAGCAATGGACCCACCATGTTTTATTAAGATCTGGCTTGTAATGCGGGTACAATAGGATGGAGCATGTATGTTTGCACTTTTGGGGGGTTTTTTGCCTATGTTTACCACTGATCCAATGATTATTTGGCATTTCTCCCTTTTTTCACCAATGTCCTTGAATGTACATGAATAAATAAATAAATAGCTATTCATACATGACATTGACAAATGAGATTCTACATTATGAAATTGTCGAAATTTCCATGACTATATTTTGGGTTTCTCTCCCCAGCTATGTTGGTATCTCTAGCTGTCACTAGGTGGTGCACTTACCGGCAGTTGTGCTATGTTGTTACCCTCTATGTTGAACTCATCCATGATGATGCAGTTACTTAATGACTTGGGTATGCTTGTTAGACGGTTATACCTACAACACCATATAGTACCTTCTTCAAATTCTAAGACCACTGCTTATGTACACTATGGATTCCTCCTTTAAGATGAAACCTGTATTTTATTCGTTATCATAAAGATCCTCTATCAAGTAAAACTCCATATCATTTCTATGCTAAGAAACATTAAGATGATGCTCTTTTCTCTTTGTTTTCAAGAATTCACACCCTTTAAAACTGACCAAACACATACACCGGCCCTGTCTTCTATAGACACTGCTTAATTTTGTATGGATTTCTGTTTAGATGCTTCAGTGGCTGCATGGAGCCCCGACTTCTTGGTAAACCAAGTGGTGTTCACCATCTGAACATAGAACAAGTTATGCTGTACGGTGGGTGATTTACACTGTAACCCTTCCTCTGCTGCAGGCCAGAAAACCCGCCCAAAGATACTTGCTTCTCCTACGCTACAAGCAAGTTTATCTGCCCAATGTAGCACATGCCGAAAATAAATTACAGCATAATCACAGATACATGTATAGCAACATGGTGCGTTCTCCTGCAGATGTACAGAATATCAAATGGTTTCCACTAGAACTATTGAGCATGAGCACCAAAATTACATTAACACTGCGGTACCTCTGTGAAAAAAAAAAAAAAAAAAACAACACACACAGATTTTACTGAGTACAGACCATCCCAAAGATTGATTGCCAATGCATACTGGTGCATGAGTTTCCCATTTTAACATCCATTGCATGCAGTTTCCACCCTGTACTTCTTTCAGCAGTCAACCATGAACCTTACTATTTAATAATATTACTATATTGTACTTTGATTTTGAAATACACCGTCTGTATGATTTTCAGAAAATAAAAATACAATACCGCTTCTGAATGTTTTTAAAATATCTACTGTCGATATGTCACTAAATTTCGGTACTTATGCGACATAAAAACATAAAAGTACCATTAGCTTCAATGATTAGCTCCAACATGCTTGTTTGTTGAAAGTGAGCACTGCACACACTTGACCACATGCAAACTGACTTGCATGATCTGTGAGCCAATCTGCGCCCGAGCAGGGGAGCATCTCCCTGAAGCAGGGCGAGAATGCAACTGCCTTCTATTGTTAGATTTTTACCTCACAGATAGTAAATTTATGCAAGATGACAAGGTTTGGTGGACAGGAATGAAAATTTAAGCAAATAGGAGAGCAGCAAGATGATATTGACAAGATTCTAACATTTCTATTGCTACCAAACATGCCTGAAACTGGCAAGAGACTTGTACAAGTTTGAGGCTGCAAAATATGGAATTTTACTGCTGTTTTGCAGATTTTTATCTGCAAATGTACCAGAAGTAATTGATTAGATGTTTATTCAGAAGTCTGTATGAATAAAATTGTCACATTTACACAACAAAATTGTTTTTGCAGCAAAAACTATGCAGTTTGATTGAATGGAAATGAGCATACAATGTATTTGTTTACATAAATAAACGTCCACGAGGATGCCCTGAAGATCGTGTTTAAGGGGCGATCCCAAGATTAAATTCAGCATGATAGACAAAAAACTTCACACATACACCACCATTTCCAGGAAGTGGCAAATGAGTAAACAAACTTTACACCCTTTTCACCCGTAACAGCCTGGACATAAAATGGTCTGCCTCAAGGTTTTTCTTACACATTTCAATACATACCAGAAAACATCTTGACTGAGAATTGCTGATGAGACCAATCATGGTAATGAATCAGGAATCATTTTTTTCTACACATTTCAGTTATGAATTACAAGGTATTGGTCTGGAGACTAGCATTTACATCATATGTCAACCGCTATCATGCGAGCCAACATGGAGAAAAGCAATATGAACATGTACCTTTTTAACCAGCCAAATATAAATTACATTAAATATGGCAAAGTTTCAAATTATATCCAAAAATTTAAAAAACTATTACATCAAGCAGGATGACCGTTTGACAAATACATTGGTAAAGACATGAGCCATATCAACTGGTGGCCTTACTGAGACTGGGCATGCAGTAACCAACCTATGCCAAGTAAAGCTGATAAGTCAACTTCTTTTGCACAGTTATGGTTTATGAACGGGGGGTCTCCTTACCTTAGTCCTAGCCTAGTTAGTGACTTTAAGTTTCCTATTGACTTTGGTATGTCCAGCAGTTCATTGTGCTGAAGATCTAGAGAGTTCATCTGTACACAGTTTCCTATTTCTGAAAGTGAAAGAAGACAGTTAAATGGCTGGTTAAAGAAATCGGTAATGGACAAAGTGATTAAAGTAAAAATGGTTCACTAGAGATGCAAACATTCAAAATTCCATTTCAGTGTCAACTAATTAAGTCCTTCACAGAAAGGAAATAAATAAAGAATACAAAAAAACACCCTTATGCTAGACAGATACCGAGAATAATCATAAATGGTTGAATTTTTAGGAACTGTCCCTGGTGATGCGGGACATCGAGTCAGTTGACATAATGACTGTGGTACACGCATATACATTTGTGATGTGTATATATATATAAAATCGGCAATTGGGGGTCCATATATACATAAAAGACAGACCGCAGACTTAAGGAGACCAAAAACGGGCCCCCTAAGTCTGGTCACCTTTATGCTTATATGTATATATGGTCTCCTTAATACAGAAAAATATCGTTCAAAGAAGGCAGTACCCTTCGGCCGACTTCAATCTCTTTTGCTGTAAGTGAATACAAATAGTGTCCCATAGTATTAGGTATAGTGTATGATCAGAAAGCTGCTGGTGGCCTGTAGCGTAATAGATCACCGCCATTTTGCCACTCATCAAATAATTTCACAAATGGAGATCTTGTCATGAATTCAACAAATACTACTATTGTACACTTGATCTTTGACCTAAAAAACATTAAATCAAATATAAAGTTATAACCTTCACTTTCAACAGCCTTCTAGATCACCCTATATTGCTTCTTTTGTTTTAAGATTTAGATTTCTAGATGCACAATGTCACTCAGCAAACTTGTGACCTGTGTGTAACCTTGAAAATTAGGTCAAGGTCAACTATGCTTGCACACAAAGCAAGCTTTATAATGGTGTACTATCATGTGCAATTTGAAAGTCCTGTCTCAAAAGCTTCTGAAGTTATAGTGGTCAACAAAATTTCAATGAATAGGTCACTGTGACCCAGATACTTGACCTAGTGACCTACTTTTGATGCATGACACATTCTTTGGTTGTGATACGTGTGTGTATAAAATTTCATGTAACTGACTTAAAAACTTCTTACTTATACCAATACCTCCATTGTTCACTTGACCTTTGACCTCAAAAAGTAGGTCAAATATAAAGCTATAACCTTGATTTTCAATAGGCTTCTAGATCACTCTATGAAGCTTCTTGTGTGTAAGCCTTAGATTGCTAGATGCAGACTTTCAATAGTTGGAGTGGTAACGTCGCTCAGAACATGTGACCATTGTGTGACCTTGAGAATTTGGTCCAAGTCAACTATGCTTGCACACAAAGTAGTCCATATATGAGTGTACTATCATGTGCAATTTGAAAGTCCTGTCTAAAAAATTTCTGATGTTATAGTGGTAAACAAAATTTCAATGAATAGGTCACTGTGACAAAGATACTTGACCTAGTGACCTACTTTTGATTCATGACACATTCTTTGGTTGTGATACATGTGTGTATAAGATTTCATGTAACTGACTTAAAAACTTCCTTACTTATACCAAATCCACCAGTGCATTTGACCTTTGACCTCAAAAAGTAGGTCAAATATTAAGCTATGACCTCGATTTTCTATAGCCTTCTAGATCACTCTATGAAGCTTCTTGTGTGTAAGATTTAGATTCCTAGACCCAGGCTTTCAATAGTTAGAGCGGTAACGTTGCTTGCCCTCAAAGTAGGCCATATAGGACTGTAATATCATGTGCAATTTGAAAGTTCTGTCTCAAAAATTTCTGAAGTTATGGTGGTAAAACCATGGGAGGGACAGACAGACGGACAGACAGCGCCATGTACGACAATACCTGTCGGCCTCATAAGGCTGAAGGGTAAAAATATATGCTTACATATATCTGACACTCAGTTGATTGGACACGAAAAATTTTGTTTTTTTATTTCATTCGTTAGGATTATAGCAATTGTACTAGGTATTTGTGTGGTCCCCTTATACTGCAATTTAGGCACTGGTACACCTTAAGCTTATTTTATATATATAGATATGAGACATGAGACTAGATTAATCAAACATATGTATGACAGCAGACTCTCCTCCAACTTCTACAAAGCAGCAAGTCTGGTGTAAGATTTCCTTTTCACATTGCACTATGGCAAATCCCACACAGCAGATCATGTTTGGAAACAGTCATACAGGGAGAAAGATGTTCTTTTTATCCACAAGCACAAAATGTCATTACATCATCACTCTAAAATCTGCTGTGTGGCAATAGGAGATTTTCAAGGAGCACTCTCTCACTGGATGCAATTCCCTTTTTCATCTTTTATCTCAAAAGAAAAACTGATCTATTGTCCTTAGAAAGTCATAGGGAGAGGAGCATACAAGTTAGAGTATTGATTAAATTTCAAAGCAGCAGTGTGCAACTTATTGTTGTAAAATATATGTGAGACAAACTTTTACTGAGTATGTTACTGACCTTCAGGTAAATGTTCTAAGTGATTGTGTGACACGTCAAATGTGCCCAAGTGGACTAGCTGGCCTATTCCAGTTGGCAATTCCTTGATTTTGTTTTCTCGCAAACTAAGCATAGTTAAATTCTGAAAAAAAAACAAGTAACGTTTGTACATTAAAAGGAGTAATTCTGTATGAGTGCTTATTTTTATTTCTTTTCCTGATTGCACAATATTGAAACTTATAACCCAAAGGGCAAGCACTTGATCTCTAGTTTTGCCATGCACATATTACACCATTTCCTGGCCATTTACCACATTCAAATACAGAATTACATACCAAAAACTGCTGTATGGCAATGGGGCGTTGTTTTGAGAAAAAAAAATTAAGACACATTCACAATGAACTGCTTAAAATACAAATAACAACAGGAAAATTAATATTCCTGAAATAAAAAATTCATACTATGTGGTAAAATACTTACTGTCAAATTTCGGATCTCTTCCCCCACCACTTTTATTCTGTTAAACCTAAGGAAGAGGGTTGTTAAGGAGGTCAACTTATATACTACATCTGGAATCTGAAAAGAGAGAGAAATTGATTCATAAAACAGGTAGGTACATGTACAGGCAATCATGCACGGTGTTCACCTCTGAGTGCACTACAAATTGAATGAATGCTACACTCTGATCTATCTCGCATTATTTTCACTGAAAATAACTTGTAGCCTTATTATTACCTCTTTAAGTTACAAATGGATGTGGATCATGGTTTCACATGAAAGAATTTCACACTGCCGTCCGATTTAAGGTTTACTTGTACAAAAGTCACCCCAATATATACATATATACTGAGCTACAATGTATACATATATACTGAGCTATAGCTGCCGATTATACAGCCATAACCAAGATGGCTAAAACAAGCAAAAAGGTTTCATTTGTAAACAAAGAGGCCAAGGTTCATTTTTTTTTTTTTTAATTTCTGTAAGTACCTGAGAGTTAAGCATTGAAGCCTGAGCCTTAACTTGCAACAAATTGTAAAATTTCTTTAGCCAAATTGGTTAAAAGGGAGTAAAATTCTAGCAAAATCACACGTCTATTAGACTATGGCTAATTGGCTAATGACCAGAAGCAGTCCAATGTATACAAACACAGGTATCCTGATCCTCATTAAAGAAATAAAGTATATTATTATAAACACAGGTATGACAGACTTCACCGGAAACAGCCAATAACAAGGAACACAAATCTTTGTGGCCCCACCCAAAATATCCATCCAACCGCAACTGGCAAATACATTATATCATCCCATCAGCAATTGTAGGGTAAGGAAATCATTTAAATATAATTTCAAATCATTGAAAAAACCTACGCCTTTGTTTTGAAACAAAATTGACTGACAATATTTATGTAAGGCGAGTTTCTTTTTTTAATACATGTACATTTGTGCATAACATGTATTACTACAATACAACATGTTCACACACATTGTCTGGGCAAAGTATTCACATCAACTTTCTTCCCAATGATCCAATTTTGTCTTTTACAAATCATTAAATTTCGAAACTGAATCCAGATTCCTTGCCAAGTGAGCTTCACCATTATTTAATACACTGTGGGGAGCAACTTACCTCCGTTAATCTGTTGTGTCTTAAGTCAAGCACCCTCAATTTGTTTAAGTTTTCTAGTGTGTCAGGGAGACTGGTGAGAGAGTTTTCACTAAGAGCCAGGGTCTGCAGACAAGTGAGGGTGCCAATCTCTGGGGGCAGAGAGATCAGCTTGTTTCCATATAGGTAAAATTCCATTAGCTGTGTGCACTGAAACATTGAAAACACACACACATACATATTATACCCCTTACCCCTATCACAACCCAGGTCAAAAAAATGTAAGGAAACAGTAAGAAATTGTAAGGAAATGAGCCTATTCCTTACTTATTCTTGCATGTTAGATAATTAAGTAGAATTATGCAAGGAAATAAGGGGAATCTGCAAGAAATTGTGATACAATTTAAGGAAATGTCTGAATTTTGTAAGAAATATGTATGAAACTTGTAAGCAATTGTAAAGAACAATTTCACAAAAGTGTGAAAAAAAATGTTCTTTACATTTGCTTACAAAGCGCTTGCCCTTTGTGTTGTACTTTCTGAGATTCCCTGTATTTCCATGCACAATCCTACATATCGAACATGCAAGAATATGTCAGGAATAGGCTCATTTCCTAACATTTACAATTTCTTACAAATTTTTTACCGTTTCCTTACATTATTTTGTGACCTGGGAAATGCTACAATGGCATGAATGCAGAATCTGCTCACTAGTTATAAAACTGTATATGAAATCCCTGTCAATCTCTTGTTGGTACTTACATATATATTTTTCACTTTTTCTATACTTGGACAATGATGGCTAAGTGGTCTGAGCACGGAGTTCTTGCAGACAATGACTGAAATTAATTGTCTAATGGTTACAATATCCTTTGCAAGAAGACACGTCTGCAAGAATAGTTCCATATAATGCCACCAGAGGTCACTGTTAAAGAAGTGAACACCTGCACAACAGGTGCAAATAATTAAAAAAGATATATTCTGACAGTGGTGCAATAAATCATCTGTGTGACATGATTTTGTTTGTTCAGAATAAACTTACCTCTCTAACTGACGACGGTAGATTACTAATCTGTAAAGAAACAAAGAAACATTTTGTTAAATTTCTGCCACTTCCTTCCTGGAAATTTCCCTGATGATTGTGATCTAGTTAAAAAGCACTTTGGTATTCTGGTAGGATGCCCTGTCAAATTAATTTTGTGCACATAGTCTTGACAGAACATAAAACATTCCAAATACTCAAAAGTCTTGTGAGAACAATAAAACATCCATAGTGCTCAAATTGTGCTTGTGGCACCACATATATATAAATGGTATGGTATGGTATGGTGTGCTATGCTATGGACATTATATTTACAGGGAAAAAATAGGGATGGGCAGAAATAAAGGGGTGGATGCTGATAATAAACAAGATTAGAAGATTTTTTTTAATGCAGCCTAATTTATATTCATCCTGGCAAAGTTATCCCTGTTCATCCTACATTAACATGGTTAGCAAGGCTTAGAAAATAGTGTATAGTTCCACTTGTCTATGAGATGCGAAGTTTTCAATTTTTGTTTGTGTGGCTATTGAACTGACCCAGCATTAAGAAGTGACACACTAACACTCAAACTTGCACTGTGTGCAGAAAATGCTATTTGTAGTAGCAGTATTCTGAATGCTCCATCAAAAAGATAGCTTGTCACACTATGGAGGTAACATTTAACCAGATGTCCTCAGGATCAGGGAAATTTGAAAATCAGTCATCCCCAGACACAATTTTACTTGTCCAGGAAAATAAAATCATATGAATTCCTGTGCCTTAGCACTGATGTATTTCACTTGCACCATCCTTGAAAGCTTATATTGGATTTCTTCCAATGGGCACACAGAACATGCATAAACAGTGTTTCCATTAACCCCCAAATAAGGGTATATTACCCTTTCAAAACCTCAAATACCCTCTGACAAAATTCTAAAGGGTCACAAGTCTTGTTTATTTACATGTAAAACTGGTAAAAATCTAGTCTTCTCCGCTGAATTTCCCTTCTTGTGACCCCCTGAAAAAAATTCATAAAGGGAACACTGATAAACTTAAAATTAAAACTGGATAAATCTCTCTTGCAGACTTGAGTCATTACTCTTGTTTGCCATGGAAATTTTGAAAAATATGGTATTTTGACCACTTTTCATCCCTTTTCTGAGCCTACAAAAATGGCAGGTCTGATTATAGCTGTGTTTCTCATTGGCAGAAATAATGGTACATAAGTTTACATAAAATTTAAGTTTTTTAATCAAGCAAAAAAAAAAAAAAAAAAAAAACATCAATTTCTGAACACTTACAGACATTTAGTTATTTAAATTAATAGCTTAACTAAAATGTGTACTTTTAGAAAATACAGTTAATATGATCTCAAATAAGAAATCTAGTGTATACAGGACATGTTTGAAGCAAAGCCATATTTTCCAGTGAAACTGTTGTAAAAGTGTACCATGCCCTTAAGACCACCTTTGTAAACAGACAATTTTCACATTAAGACCACCAAATTACAGTCCAGGTTTTATCCTTAATAACATTCCTATTAAGACTACTCCCCTATGCTATCCGTTCTTTGACCACATTTGTGCTCAAAAATTACAAATTGCCAAACCCACAAAACAGGGGAGTAACATACACCCCTGGAGCCCCTAGTCAGGGCATCACCACAGCTGCCCGGCTGTTCTGATCCACCAAAGCCTAATTTTGTGTACCAGTTGACCTAACTGGGAGAATTCCTGGCATTCCCATATTTGGAAAACCAGACCCATTCAAAAACACGGCTTTTTGAATCACAGTGAAGATGACACAGTCATTCACACTGAGCTTCTGTCCTACGTAAACAAAGGCACGTGTTTCACGTAGTAATGCACGTTAGCTACCCTTGGGTATATATATACCAGGTGCCGGCAGTTTTTAACCAGTTCTGTTCCTGATGAGTGTCAGCTAGACACAAAACTAGTCGAACTATTTTGAACATTAAAAGCCTCCAGTCATTTTCGACATTTGCCTTGTCGTTTAGCTCATACTCCCCTATGAAGACCATTTGTTCAGTCCCTTTGGTGGTCTAACTAGGGAGATTCCACCCTATTGTATCATGATGCTCACACACTTACTTCGGATCTCCATGCAATTTCTATTATCATGGACTGAACATGCCATACAACCAAAAGTAAAGTATATATACCTACTGGCCTGATGCACATTCATAAAAATTTGCTGTTCTTATTATACCTTTTTCAAATGTTAAAATATTTTTTAATTTTACAGCATTTTATTTGGCTCATTTTCTTTTCTAGTTACATTTTCCATCTAACCATTCACATAAAATACATACAAAATATGCTTCTGATGAAATCAATAAACTACATTAGACTCAGTGAATTGGTTGAGGTGAAAAAGGAGAGAAAAGTGACTTCCGCTGAAAATGAATGGACATCAGAAACATGTATACAGTAGTACCTCTTTTGAGCAACCACCCCTAGCGCAGATGAAAAAAATTGTTGTATAATGCAGGTGGTTGCTCATTGGAGGAACCCCACATGCACGGCCCCAACAGCTCAAATCCAGGGCAGACTTTCCCAGGTAAGGAGGTACACAAATTTCTGCCATCACCAGTTCATTATCGATTACATATACTTTGAAAAGAAACCATTTATCAAATTTAACAATGAAAACCCTTAAAATGTTTATTTGAATAAAGAACTCGTCTGGGTGCTGAAAGATGTGTTTTGCAGCTTCCAAAATATTTGCCACTCTTGAGTTTTCTCATTTTCCCATTACACTCAATGGGCCTGATGCATCGGACATCGCCCAGTTCGGAGCCTTCGCTAGTGAAGTAACCAGCTTAAACTATCATAAAATTGTTTTGATGGCATAACTCACTGTCTTAACTTTATTCTACATGTTCCGTGGACCCTAACTCACTGTAATTCATAAGTTATGGATCAAAATAAGACTCAGCATTTTCCGCCTTCCACCACGTGGGTTTTGGGCGCCATGTTTACCTAGCTCTGAACCATGGTAAAAATAGATCGGACCACTTCGTCAAGGCCAGTTGCACACTCAAGCAGGCAAGCAGTGAAGCATGTGTTTGATCAGGTTCCATGCGATTTTGACCTGGCGAAAAATATTATCGTTTCTTTTATAGAATATACTATGATCAAACGTTGTTCAATTAGAAATGCGAAAACTACATAATAATATTTCGGTGGCTTTCTGCTTATCTTCCAAGGTTAGCTTACGGTTTGCATGTAGAAAAGTGATGACCACATGGGTCCACGATCGATCTTTGGAAAATGACGAAGATTATTCCAGCTGTTTCAAGAGATCGAGCTTTGGCAAGCTTCATCGCGCATTTTATTTGAAGCATTTTAAGATGGACGATGTGAACAATTAAGTTCCCATCACAAGTAAACTCCTGCCAATCATTATCAAGTTTAGTTCAGAAAACAATCCATAATATCTCAGCATACAGAGAAAGAAATATAGTGGTCGAAATCCTCTGAGATTCACTATGACAAGGCCCAATACATGCAAAGTATGCCCCACTCACTGCCAATGTGCCATTGTAAAAATGTAAATAAATGGAAACATCCTACACTTTGGAGAATTTAACATAAGGAGGAATAGATACAGATTGATCAGATTAAATACTTGTTTAAGGAAATTTACTGTAGAAAGAAATCCTTTATTATTTGCACTCAACAAATTCTATCTGTTAATTTCATAAAAATTGGCGAGTTGAGTGCGTGAATTTTGTAATCCCGGTTGAGATGTAGTGGCCAGGTATGGCTCAAATTTATGTTATGTGGTCGCAAAATCTGTTCATTTTGCATAGTTGCTGGTAGCGTTTAACAGGTGGTGGTTCATAAGAGGTAAATTATTGAAGAAAAACAACTTTGGTGACAAAATGTGGTCATTCAAACCTGGTGGTCGCTCATAGGAGGGGTTGTTCAGACAGGGACTACTGTATCAGTATGATCCCTTCAAGAGTCAACATCATGACAAAAACAAGTGTCTCACTCCAACCTACCACCTCATACCCTGTCACATACACTGACCATTCATGAGACAAATACACCTGCCCTGTCTTCACATCAAAGTGAACTGCATTCTGCAGCAATCTGTGAGCACCACTCTGCAGTCAAAGTGAGCATCACTTCTCAATATATCAGTAAGCATCACTGAAGTTATCAAAGTGAGTGCCACTCTGCCAATTTGTTTGGTCACACTTCTTTGCTTGCAAGTCTGCTGTTTTAGCAGTGTGAAAAACAAACAAAATGGCAGCAAGCCAGATATGCCCAACACAATCCTGAAGAAGCATAGTTACACACTGAAACGAGTCCTAGAACTGAGTGTTGTTCATGACAAACATCCTGGCTGGTCCAATCGTTTGGGGTATTTTTCCTTCAGAAATGAATAATTCTACGGCATATGATGAAACTAGTTTGCTTAATTTTCCATATGTCTTCGTCACCAAGTGGAAATTTGATCAAAGCCCTCATAGGAAGAGTACTCAAAGGCTTCCATCTATGTAATACATGGCCTTGTCTGCTCCCTTTGCCAACTTCTGTGTCACTGATGTAGCTGCGTAGTTTATTTCATCCCCTCCCCCCAATCTGAAGTACACGGATTGGATGCATATTAAATGTGCCAGGTCCAGTCACGTGCCTCAACAATATGCGACATAATGAGCAAAACCAGTAACTTGTGTCTTGACGCTCAGTTTTCACTGTGACTTATGCAGGCCTGTCATGTCCACATGCCTGTCCTTTTCACAGCAAAATAAATAATCTGTTAACAAGAAGTAAGGAGCAGCCAACATAATTTCAGGCCTGGGCCTGGACTGCATAAGTTTTTGTATGTGAATCTGGATATGTTTTGTTCAGCACCCTCAGTTTCTTGCCACAATTAAGGCACAGCGTAATATGTACTTCATTAAATTACATGGTATGCCAACAATAATAAGATACATTATGCCCTAAAATACTGATACCAACCCTTGCCCTCAGTAAGCAATATCTGTATTTGCATGCGGCAAAGAGTTAATTTATGAGACTGTTAAAGAGTTAATTACAATGAGGCAGCTGACATAGCAAAAATAAAAGCCAGTCATTTGACTACATGTATATGGATAGGCATACAACAGCAGATACAAGGGAGTTAGTGAGTGTCAGCAGAGAGTCAATATATGAGGATGCCTCAATTATGAATGTGCAACAAGGAAGATGTTATGATAATTCCACCATGTCCAAGGCCCATTGAAAATTCCCACAGCCCCCTATCCAGGGGTGGAACTGAGCAGATGACTGGCAGATATTGAAAAGGTAACCCAATGTAATGTGTATTATGCACACCTATCACTGCATCCAGAGCTGCACTGTTGAACAACCTATACCCTGGCAAGAGAACTGGGCACCAATTGGTCAGTAGAATGCACCATACCAGTGCCCAGGGTTAAGACAAGGTCAGTGCTGGCAGTAGTCTGTGCTCTTAAGATCCATGGCCACGGTGAACAGTCCTCCCCAGCTCAAATCTGGTCTGCTGGCAGGTTACAATGACCTTGCCTATTCAATACACGTACCTGTTATGCCACTATCAAATGCTAATAGTTTAACCCTTTTTCGCACATATGAATTCTCAGTGTGTGTCCAAGAGCCCTCCATTTAAGGGTCCTTGGTATCCCTTAGCTTTCAGATTCTCTGGCTCACAATACATGGTGCTTTATAAGCTCTATTCTCTGCTGTTTCATCGCATATAGACATATCCCTCATGAATGTCCCCTCTCAGCATACACAATGTTTTGATGCACCAAGGATGATATTATTCCAACAGGCTATCCCTTTAGGAGGGTCACTGTCCCTCTGCACTCTGAGGCAGTCTTCCTGCATGTGTTATATTTTCTTTACATCCACAAAATGAGACCACTATCAAATAATACACCAACATCCTATACTGCAACTAAATCTTCACATTCAGTATGAAGTTTACAAAGAAAATAATATTTTGTATGTAAAGCTAATCTTATTTCATTGAATTTTATTTTATTCATTTATTCTTTTTTTTTTTTTTTAATTTCCAGACAGGAGATTTCCAGATAACAAGGGTTAAACGGCACCAAGTTTCTCTCCTTTTCATAGGTTTTATCACTTCAGCATGAAAAATACTTTTAGCCTAACCTAAATACCTTAATTCGGACAATTTCATATCCTTGACCAACATGTCATAATAGATGAAAATCCATCCATGTGAATGCCTCAAATAAAATCACTGAATGGTAATTGTTAAGTCCCTGCCATATTCATATTCAACCCATAATAACACATCACAAACCAACACACATGGACTTGACACCTGACACCTGTAACCCTATTGGTTTGATGACAGGACTCCCATTTTTATTTTTTCTTCAATGAATTAAACAAGGCATAAGTGCCAAACGGGGGAAGGGTTTCACAATCTGTCCAAGCTGCCCTATAAACAAAATTACCATGAAGCCTTTTATGTTTTGTATTTCAGTTTCCTTTTAAGTTTCACTGGAATAGTGAATGACATGTCTGGGGAGTGTATTAACAGTGGTCTCCACATTTGCCAAAACATTGATAACATTGCCATTTATTTTCCACTGCCCTCCACATTTTGCTGGTCTCAACTGCGTGAATGGTACGCGGCTTGCAACAAGTCTCTCTTCCAGTTCTGTCATTCCTGTTAATACAGGGGGTAACTTCGGAAACGACATTCCATTCGCAACTGCGAATGTGGGCACCTCCTTTGAGAGACCACAGTTGTCAGGTCTTTCTGCAGTACTTTTCATGTTATTTATACCTCCTTTGAGGGACCACCTGCTTTATGTGACCACCTTTTGGGTGGCACTAGGGGTGGTCTCTCAAAGGAGGGACTACTGCATTTGCATAATGAGAATGCCTGTATTAGTGCAATATCCAATCGCACGAAAATTACTGCTAATTAAGCATGTGGAGCCCCTAGCAAGCATACAGTCACATTATCTTGAAAAATCAATGTGAAAACACTGTTATCAAATTGCAGTTGACGTGGAACTTCACACAGAAACAAAGTAGAAAAGAAGATTTGCTTCAAAGCAAATCTGTCTGTGTGCCTTCAAAAGTTGTAAATATTAAAGGCTACAACTTTATCCTATGGTACTTCACATCACTTTGAGCCTATGCCTGGATGCAAATTTCAAAGTCCAAATGACCTTGACCTTTCACCTTTACAGGTCACATGTAAATTGCACAGTGTTACAATACCGACAATTTTAAGCCCAACATGAACCAAGTCGGATGAAATTTGACCAAGTTTTGACAAGATGAAACTTTCAAAGGGCCAAATGACCTTGACATTGCCCTTTTGAGGTTACATGTTCTTATAAAAACGTACACTGTTGCAATACCTACAATTTGAGTCTAACATGATTAAAATTGGTTGGAAATTGGCTAAGTTATGGCTGGACAGAACTTTCAAAGGTCGAAATGACCTTGACCTTTGACCTTTAGAGGTCACATGTAAGTTTCAAAAATGTGCAGTGTACAATAGCTACAGTTTGAGCCCAACATGATCAAAATTGGATACAAATTGACCAAGTTATGGCAAGAAGAAAGCAACCATTGAAAGTGGCCTCTGACCTTCAAGTGACCTTTGACCTTGAGATGACCTCAACCTGAAGTGAACCTTGACCTCAAAAATGACATTTTGGCTTAAAATTGACCTTTGACCTTGACATGACCTTTGACCTTGAAATGACCTTGACATTTGAGATGACCTTTACCTGGCTATGATTGAATTCCTATACACTCGGAACCACATCTACTATAGTACATAAGATATTGAAAATTTAAAACTTGAATTAGCCCTCATTTGCATTATTTTGAAAAGCATGACCTCTCATTATAAAAAGGCCTGACTTCATCCATAGAAGTATAATTGTGCCAAGTTTAGAGTTTCTACGTGTAATACTTTTCAAATGAAGTGTCGGACAAATTTGCCTGGAAAGAAAGAAAGAAAGAAAGAAAGAAAGAAAGAAAGAAAGAAAGAAAGAAAGAAAGAAAGAAAGAAAGAAAGAAAGAAAGAAAGAAAGAAAGAAAGAAAGAAAGAAAGAAAGAAAGAAAAAGAAAGAAAGAATTCCTAGAAAAACAGTATGTCTGTGTTGGTACACAGACATAAAAATGTACATTGGGTTTCCTTGGAATGTATGAATGCAACAGATCTCCAGCAAGCAATACCTGGTCCATGTGGGTTTGCTGCCATGATGTAAATGGTGTTGTTTCTGTCATTAATATTGCAACACTGCAAACAGGAGCACACTGTTTACCAGCATTTGTCATTTTGCTATCTCCTTGGTGAAAAGTCCCTGGAAGACATGTGGTAGGACAAGTTTGTGGACCTGGATTTTCTTCTACATCATTTGCCA
Organism: Hermodice carunculata; assembly: GCA_964020975.1. Taxonomy (NCBI): domain Eukaryota; kingdom Metazoa; phylum Annelida; class Polychaeta; order Eunicida; family Amphinomidae; genus Hermodice; species Hermodice carunculata. Next base: position 59,116,303 of record OZ026612.1, read on the forward strand.
TTTTGAGCAAAAGGACACAATAACTCATTCATACAATGTACACTGTATTTCTTCTTTTGTACCAACAATCTGGTAATAACTTGATACTAATTAGTTACAACCAACGCAACCTTTTACAAAGTTTTGGTGCTGGAATATTTAAATATGTGGAAACCTGACCAAGGCACTGCCCATGGCAAATTATCACACTTTCCTTGGCTATGTGTAGTAACAGAGTTATTGAATAACATGGCTCATTGATCATGGCTAGATGCTGGCATTGTTTTGGAAAACTGTGGCAATGCAAAGTCTAACATTTGGAATGAATAAGATATCTGGCACATGAGATCAAGGCAGACTGTGGCACTTTTCTTGGCAATATGTGGCAATACATAGATATTCTATAATATACTCAAAAATGTGATCCACAAAACATGGATAGGCAATGCTATAATTTTGGCAATGTATTGCAATAAACACAGATGCTGCACAGTGTTAATATTTGGCAAAAATACAATTTTTGATGCCAAACGTGGTCAGCGGTCGGTAAAAATTAAGTTTTTGCGGTCAGCGGTCAGTCAAAATCAAGCTTTTTGCAGTCAGTGGTCAGTCAAAATCAAGCTTTTGACAGTCAGCGGTCATTATACCAAACGAAAAAAATCTGTGGTAACAGTGGTTAAAGGGCCCTTCTAAAAATTTGCGGTCACTTCAAATGGAATCAAAGCAAGATTTAACGATACCGATTACCGGCATGCACACGTCCGATCAATTTTCTATGCTGGAAGCATAAATTTACCTAACTAGGAAACGGCTATAAAATCCAATATAAACCACGGTAATATCACTCACCGTCGAGCATATATTCTTAAAAGGTCTTTAGGCTAATATTAGGATGAAATTTGTGTGTTATCATGCTTCAAAGTGTTAATATTATTGCTTTAACTTCGCACGTGTTTACTTGCAATAGCGAGGATGCGTCCATGTTGACCTAGTTGCATGATGCATTATGGTAGTTCTTTCCTTTTTTTCCTTCCGACCGCGTACGGAAATTACCGATGTTCGATGTACATAAACAGGACAACGTGGTTTTGTGAAGCGATCACAATGAAGCATGAGCCTATTTTCAGGTACATGTATAAATAATGATGGAATCTGTTAATCTATATCGCCAAAGCAGCCAGTTATCACCTTTTACAATGGTTTAAATTTAAACCATTAGCAACCAAATTGACTGCACCGATCATCGTAATTTTTTTTGCAATGACAATGCTGCAAGGCCATTTCACTGTGTGGCAGTGGTCGACTCAAGTGTTGAGAAATGAACCACTCTCAAAAGTCTCATCCCAACAAAATTTTATTACCATCTCCGTTGCCTCATCCTCTATAGAGTTACCACAACATTTGTACCCAGAAGTGTTTGCGTCAGACCTGTTTACTTCTACAATTTCTCTGTAGTTTCTATGGAATTTGAATGCAAAAAACGCTCCATGGATCATCCATCAATTTCTGCACCTACGCTTGCGAGCAAAATATTTGATATAATTTTCAAAACATTCTATTTTTGGGCCAGTATTTTCCATAGGAGCATGGTATTGTTCAGTCAGCCTGAGCACTGAGGATTTAACAAGCTCTGTGCCAGGCCAGCCAGTGATGATGCTTTAGAAGTTGTTGCAACTCTTGACAGCTGAGCGGATTAGCATTCCCTTTGAAGTCCAGTTAAATGCAGGTCCCGGTTGGCCATATTTGCATACCTGTTGTGACCGGTCACCTGCTGTATGCGGTCAGTTTTACTTGGCAGAAGGGGGGACCGCATACAGCAGGTATTAATGTACATTGATCAGCGATTAGGTGCCTATTAGCGTTGTTTACCTCAGTCTCAATGGCACTGCAGCACGGCCATTTTCACCGTAAGAGGAACGTTATGATTGTCACAATAAGCCTCATGTGACCTACACCATGACCGCGAGGAGTACGTACACATATTTGGGTGCAATGAGAAGGAATCAAAATAACTTTGGACGACAAACCCCTCCCGATGCATAAATCCCTTTGCATCATTGGATTAGAGTCACGGTCAAGGTCGCCGAAAATTTGCGCTAAAACAGTAGTTCCTGGTTGATATTCATGCGAGCAATGTGGGGGGAGCAAAATTGAACTCGTTTACAGATGACACGTCATTCAGAGTAATATTTATATGGTTGTAACACTGTTTCAACAAATAATGTGAGTCTTTGTTTCACTGCTCCATAAATTACCATGTAACAGCTGTCATACAACGGTACTATAGGCACTCGTTGCAAGATACTAAAACGGCGCCTCTTCACTCATTGGCAAAAAACAAAGAATACTTTTTTTTTTCTGCACTACTTGAATGAACTATGTTCTCAACCTCTTCATTTTAACACAGGCCACGATTTAAAACTATAACGAATTTTTTTAAAAACCAGGAACTGTGATTTCCAGGCTTTTCTGACCCCCAACAACTATCCCAAAGGATAGATCGGTGGCAAGGTTTAAAGACCCTTCCCCCAAAAATGATGCAGAAATAGTTGTTTCAGGCATATTTTATTTCTTCCAATGCTCAGTGACTCCACCAGCCAAAAAGTTTTCTCTGATATCCACGTTAGCTCTTGGCTTATGAAGTTTTTTGAGTCAAGTCATTGGATTTTGAAACAAAATTTCTGTGAGTTTCTGCCAAGTACAGTGAAACCTCCCTATACCGAACACCCTTGGGACCAGAAAAAAGTTCAGTATAGTGAGGTGCTCAGTATAGGGAGGTTTGATAGCATTGAAAGTATACATTTGGGACCGAGAAATGGTGTTCAGTATAGAGAGGTGTTCGGTTCGAGAGGTTTTACTGTAAGTTCAACATCTTTCTATGAGAGGTTGATCCTGTCAGGAGTGAGAGACACATATTAAGCAGGATGCTACAATAAGCATATTTGCTGCCCTGTGACCTTGAAAATAGATCAAGGTACCCCATAATGTAAACTATACCTGAGGAATCATATGATGTTTCTTTGCTTTACATATCATCATTCTATCCTAAATGGTTCTTTAGAGAATGAGCTCGAAGGACGGACAGAGCCTGACCCACAGACACCTCCCATACCTGAATATTTTCCATGCTCCCCCAAGGGTCACCTATGGTAGTGGGAGACAGAAACTCAACTCAAATGCTACTAGCTAAGCAAGTCATGTGGTAAAACTCACAACTCCAAATATGTGAACAACCAGTGTTTGACAGTTTGCATAATTATTACATTAAAGGTGATTTACAGATGGCTGTATACCAAATGGTTGCCATCTGGATCATCAATTTTTTTTCCCATTTATTTTGAATTGCTAAATGTGCCCAACCAAAACAAGTTGCACGAAACTGTTATTAATTGTACTTGGCAAGTACACTAAAATACAAATCTTACCTGCATGCCTCAATGACAGTTACAGCAAATTTTCGTCCAGAAATGTCTTAATTAAATGCATGAATTTAGATTTCTAGTTCAGTTGATAAGTATGGCCACTTTGCACAAAGCACAGAAGGCTACCCCCCCCCCCCCCAACTTTAAAAGTGTTTTGAGCAATGCCAGCTGCTCTCTGATATATGTTGTACATATGCTATCATTATTTACATCACAGATCCTACATTTGGCTGCCCATATTGAACATGATAGTCACGCAGAGTAACTGCAATGGGAAATAAAACATCCTGAGATACTATCATAGTACAGTCAGCTTACTCAGATAAAGGTTACAAAGAGACGCAACATGTACAATGTAATCCTATTGTTACTATCACAGTACAGTCAGCTTACTCAGATCAAGGTTACAAAGAGATAAAATGTAATCATGTTGTTACTATCATAGTATAGTCTGCTTACTCAGTTAAAGTTTACAAAGAGATACAATGTAATCATATTGTTACTACATATGTGCATTTCCTTCTTTTTTTATTCAGTCTGCTGTGAACACAGATTTCTTGTTTTTCCTTTATCACTAATTTATAATAATACTTTATTATATTTATTTATTAAGTCTGTGCGAGAACACAGACTTCCTGTTTTTCCTCAAATACTTTATTCTTTCTTTCTTTCTTTATTTCTGTGTGCAAGTTTTGTGGTCAGCTTCTCTGGGACACTATCGTTCTAAAAATTACCAAACTTGCCATGGTGAACAGTCATGATGTTAAAAATTATGCAAATTTGGGGCAATTAAAATTTTAAAAGTCATGGATCTTCCAACCTAATACAGATAGACACAAAATTTCTTTAAAGCAAACAGCTGAAGAAAAGTCATTCAATAGGTATTAAAACATAAAAGATGCTAAACATGTTTAGAATATTTGATTTGTTTGGCATTTAGAAGTGTTATTTCTGGATGGTTAAGTAAAATAATGTAAATTGCTTTATTTTCAAGTGTATAAATTTTCACGGTTTTTGTATTTTCAACATTTCACTGTATTTTTAATTTCACTGTTTTGGACATAATTCCAGTTCAAGCAATATTAAAATACTATTTCACTGTGCTTTTATTTTCATGGTTTTGTGCCATCAGCAAAATAATCGAAAATAAGAATACAGCGAAATTAAAGCAATGTACAGTAATGGTCAAAGTGACCTCATCATGGCAGAGGTATAATTCCATTGCCTAGCAACTGAGGGGACAAGAGCAGTTCTGCAGTTAATCGAGTTAGATATGAATACCTGCTATTCCACACACCTGTTTGTTCTTTTAACAATTTTAACCCAGTGGAACCTCATGCTGATAATGTTGTCTGTTTCATTTCTGTCATTAAGAATACTATTCTATTAGTTGACAGCCTTCCTTGGACCACTATGGACCCACAGGACACTGGGTTAAGCTACTGACTCAGTTTACAGAGGGTTTAGTCAACTCTTAGAAGCATACCAACTTCTACACAGGCACCTTGGGGCAGTTTGAGTGGAAAATAGAGAATGTGGTATTGAGTGTGCCACAAATGGTGTCTGCAACTGCCACCCACTACCGCATGTTGCTTCTTATGTACCTTCACTTGGGGGGAAGTTGCAAAATTTTCCTCTGAATCAGAACAAACTTTCCTATCCCATTTTTAAATTTTGTTTGCTTTCCAAGTAACTGACCAACAGGAAACAAGCTACAACAATCATGAGCCAAGTTATTCACAAGCGTTTGTAGACAGCAATGGTGAGCATGACCAGAAACAAGCTGTAGGTATGTGAGAAAATGTTAACACTTTATGACCCTATGCTCCTACTCTCCAAAACACAAATTTATGGACATAATGGTTCCCTAATCATATATTGTATTATGGAGTTTGCACAAATGGACAACAACGTGGCTTCTGCTGCCACATTTCGATAAGATGAACTAAAGGACAAAAACACCAAATACTATGAACACCAAAAGTCAGCAGCCTCCCCATGCATTTCAGGCCTACAGAGCTCTTCACCAGTGTAGGAGGCTACTTGACAAATTCTTTTAATGAAAACGACCTTACCTACACAGAAGAGGCCATAAATTAGTTTACTGGAGTAATAAAGCGAAATGACATCATGGTCATGTGGTACCAACTGGCTTCATTACCGGTCCTTATAAATGTTGCGCTATGGTTATCTTAAGGCCTCAGTTTCAGATATGTATGACATACTTCACATACATCTTAGTTGTCCACTTCTGCAACTTCACACAGTGGTACCTGCTGTATGTGGCCACATACAGCAGGTGGCCTGTCAGTGCAGGTAAATTTACAAGGAACACTTCCCATGGCCAAGTCTGGTGGCCACATACAGCAACGGAGCAGATACCACTGTAATAGGTAATTCAGTTCCACGTTGTGGACCTTGTATTTTATTACATCCACCAAGCCTCTACTCAACACTTGATTGAACTTGTGTTGTGTGACCTCTGAAACTTAACCTACTGTAATACAAGAAAACAGTTTTACTCTATGTTTGAGGGTGAATTATCATTTTCCAGAGTGAAATTCAAAAGTAGTAACTCTATGTAGCTCACATGACCTAAACATTGTTACAAATTAATTGTGCACACCGGCATCAGTGATGTGAAGCATTGACATTTAGACAAAATCAAATGGCCATGAGTGATGTTTTATTATACGTCATGTGATGTAGAATAACTGAGACAAATGTAAACAAACAGGGCTAGCAGGTTGGCATTGAATGCAGGCCTAGGGCATATCTTTTTGCAATGAATACCCTATAAAACATAGAATAAACAAAATCTTGCATGGCTGGAGAGTGAGTTCCTATTTTTCTCTCACTTGGGATTGTTGTTGGTGGGGAAAATCACTGGAGACCTGGGGTTATTTGTGATTTTCCCTGCACATGAATACCCAATAAAACATAGAATAAACAAAATCTTACATAGCTGGAGAGTGAGCTACTATTTTTCTCTCACTTGGGATTGTTGTTGGTGGGGAAAATCACAAGTGACCGCAGGTCACTTGTGATTTTCCCCACCAACAATGATCCTTCGTGAGAGAAAAATCAGTCATGAGTAATTTTCTCCACCAACAATCCCTAGTGAGAGAAAAATAGTAACTCATTCTCAGCCCCGAAAAATTATCTGCATTTTAAACAGGAGACTTTTAACACAGAAACACCAGACAAAGTTTAGCCAAGGGACCCATTACAGTAACCTGTGAAATATCAGATAACAACAACGCTCCAATGTTCCATGTCAATGTCACTGGACTCATTTATCACATTTTGAAGGGGGACATTTACAGTGTCATTATGGGGCAATACCCACCCCTCGTCAGAACAGAGCCTGTTATAGAGACACAGGTTACAATGATAATGTATACAGCACACATAAATATATTATCAATCTGTCTCTTGCTACAACATACCAGCTTGAGCAGTATATGTATTGACAAAATGAGGATCAAGGCCAGGGACAGTGGCTTCTGCCTTGCCCAAACATCAGCCACCACACTGCTTGACAACTGCCACCACACTGCTTGACAACTGCCACCACACAGCTTGCCAGGCAATTGAAGAACCACATATGAGCACCTAGTCCAGACCCACCTGACATATGCTGTCACCAAGTTTGAAGACTGACAATGCAGTAAATGCCTTTGGAGATAATTATATGTACATTCAGTGACTGTGGTTTCCTTTACTTACTGTACTGATTGATACAAACTCTCATAGATCCTTACATGTTTTTTCACATTTCTGTAAAATATCAGGAAATGACAGCATGCAAAAACTTTGACAGTGACTGGTGAAGTCAAGGTACATTCCCCTCTAGTTTGAAGAGAATCAAGCCAATGGTTAAAGAGAGAAGTCAGTAGTTACAAATTGTGTTCAATGGGTACCCAGAATTTTTTCCTGTGCAATGTCATGTCAATTGGCCCAGTGATTTGAGAGGGAAGCAGCAATTTTAAGATTTCCCTTTAAAATTTAAAAATGAAACTAACCCTTTAAGTGCTAATCACTGCTATTGTCGTTTCCACATTACCACTAAACATATAATGGTTAAAAAATGTCAATTCCTCATGAATATACCTTTCATTCAAATGCCAGCAAGCCCAGTCTGGAGCAAAAAGTAGTCTTAGTCAACACTTTAAGGGTCATAAAAACCCAACCAAAGCTTGGTCGAGACCATGCAAGGTGCATCCCCACCTAGAATGAGGAGAATCTAGCCAAATGCTTTTGAAAAATGCACAAAAACAAAAAAGTTGGAAAATGGTGAATTGTGGAGGAATGATGGGTGACTAAGCCTTCAGCAGGACCAGCTGACAAAACAAGTCAGCTACATGTAACCCTAGACATGGGTTCTTACCTGAACCTTTTGTTTTACATCTGCATACAATCATTTATCTATGGGAGGAAATGTTCCACTGGCAGTGAATGGGTTAAGCATACTGCACGACATACTAGTAAACAAACAAGCAAGTGCCTGGACATCACCACATAGACAAATATCAATACCACACACACTCTGGTCCCCCTCATAACTGTATCTCCTCTCCTCACTAGGGTTACAGGGAAGTTTGCTAAGATTATAGCCTGATTTTTTACGGCAGCACTTGTTGTGGGTCACAGAGTGCAGGAAATGTATGTTCAATTCAATTAGGTGCATTTCTCTCCACCAATCTGCACAATAGACACCAATATTGACTATTAGTTGGCTCTGCAACCCTGGACATCCTCCCAGATTTTGAGCTGCTGTGTCCCTGAAATTACTGGCCAGGCCACCGCCGTGGGCCAGGATGAGAGGGAGGAAAGTGCTGTTTGTCAGCACCAGTCAGCATGTATATTCTCACTTTTATGTGGATTTCATAGGCCTAGTCTGTCTCCATCTCGATCCTTTACAGTTGTACAGATTCACAAGATTTCCCAGTCCCTCCAACCTTTATTGGATTTATTACGCACGCACGCACGCGCGCGCACACACACACACACACACACACACACACACACACAGGACCTCCACCTCTGGGCCATGCAGACCAGGTTGGCCAAACATTACATAACCAGGAAGTAGTGTTGCCTGGTGCAACATGCTCAAGGCTGTCTAGACTCTCTGCTGACCCCTAGCAACCAGAATGTGTTACCTGGGAGCAGTATTCTCCCTAGAGGAAAATCCGTGGGTAGAGTTCTCAGCACTAGCTGTTGTAGATGCTATTTTATTAAGTTCTAATTGCCATACCCATCCATACAATTGCTGCTGCCCTTTTTGATCACATCAAGGTACACATGACCACATGACCTCACCATCCTGCTGAGCTCAAACACCTTACTATACATGCAGCATTGCTTGCTAAGTGAACATTCATAATCACTGCCTGCTCACCTGCCTGGCAGGCCTGTAATATTTTTACAAGACTGCCTGTCCAAATCAAGCAGTGATGGGCCACACCATCTGCTATGCAGGCAACAGGCTTACAACCTATGTTCTGATTGGATAACGTGTGATTGGATGAATGCTTGTCTTGATGATGGCAGCTTAAACTTGAGTGTGATGGAAGGTAAAACATCAATGTTACATATATATATAAATATACGTCTCTTTTCATGTTTTTTCCCTATGCATATATCTGTATAAATGTATTATATGTTTTGACTATACCTGTGACAAGGCTAATGCTAATTATGTTCTCTCATATCTGAAGGGTCATGAATTCTACTGAATGCCTCTTGCTTGATATTCCTAAGTACTCTTGAATGCAAGATGAAGGAAATATGCATCTTACTTACTGCACAATCCTGTGTTTCCATTATCACATTATGTAAAATTTTGCATGCTTAAACTGAAGGTATTTTCCACATCTTTAAAATAACAACAGTAGCCATTTACCCCAATGACATAAGCAGGGACCCCTGATACTATTAGCCATACGCTAATGTTTCATTAATTTGGCTAAAGAAATGTGTGAATGTCTAATTTATTTCAACATAAATTATAGAAGAGTCAGGTCAAATTTTGCAGTGTTTACTGTTTTATTTCCCAATTTGGCTACAAATTTGGAAGGTCTGGGGCTGTCCCTGCACAAGTCTTAAGTCACACTACAAAGGGTTAATTTCTACACTGAGTCAACAGCTTTTTTTCAGACTATATTCAGCACCAACTGGCCAGTGTGCCAAGGACAGCTGCTGACCTAGATAATTTACTTTCTCTCAAGGACAACTGTTGACCTACATGATTTACTTTCTCTCAAGCCCAGTTGTTGACCTAGACCATTTACTTTCTCTCAAGGACGTCTGTTGACCCAGACCATTTACTTTCTCTCAAGGACAGCTGTTGACCCAGACCATTTACTTTCTCTCAAGGACAGCTGTTGACCTAGACCATTTACTTTCTCCCAAGGACAGCTGTTGACCCAGACCATTTACTTTCTCTCAAGGACAGCTGTTGACCTAGAACATTTACTTTCTCTGGAACTGGGTTTAGGCATGCTGGCACTTGAACGACAAGTCTTTACACAAGCAATCTCAGGGTGGAATCACTATAAAGATTCAGGTAAGTGTGGCAATTTCCTTGACTGGCGCCCAAAAGGGCTAAGGTGACACAAACATACTCATGGAAAGTAAGTTTCAATCACAGTACAGGTATCACTCAAAACGTCACTAGAATTAGACAGGTTTGTTTTCAGTAGCACCAACTTCTTGGCTGTCCAACCTATCACTAACAACTTGTACTTCATTAAGTCAATGATCAGATTTGCACATCTTTTGTGGATATTTGAAATGGTTTTGACAGAATATGGCACCTTAACTGCTCTTCATATTTAGGATTAGTGGTACTCAATTAAATCATCTTGAGTACTTTCAAACTATCATAGTTACTACTGAGTACTGTCAACATAATACTATAAAAAGACATTCAGCTATGAAGCCTCATGAGTTGCCTGCACAGACAGTCCTATTCGCCCCGCTGTCTGCATAGATTTTCAGTGGGGTTAAAACACAGCTCCATCGTGTGATGAGAAGGGTCTATTTGTGCAGGCAACCTCATGAGGAAAGGCAGAGTAAACCAAAGTTGCATTATTATTCCTATATGTATAAATGTTATCAATAAATACTAATGTAAAACTTGATTGGATAATTTGTTTACAACTTGTCGAAAACATGTCTTTTATTCATAATCCATCAGCTGTGATTAATTTTCTCCAACTTGGCCAACATTCATTACTTTTTTCATAACATTTTTGAAACTGATTATAATGCATGTACAATGAAAGCTGTAATAAGCAAACATTCCTGCCCCCCTCCCCCCAAAAAATGTTTGGCTGTTTCACCTATTTGTTTATAACAGAATCATCAACGCATGTGGAACCAAAATAAAGTGTTTATTTTATGGTGTTCAGTTATTGGGAGATATCTCATTGTCTAGTTGAACTGTATGCCATTTTCCAATACAGTATACCAGTAACTCATGCTCCTCGTCTACCATTGCATGATGTTATCACAAACTGAGCATAGCCTTTTTCTGCCCCAATGATGACCACTGTTTGATGGACTTAGTACATCTCGTCACATGTACCACCATTGAAGAAAACACATGGATATACAATTGAAAAAAACTCACTCAAATGTTGCCTTGGTAGGCTAATGTTGAAAAATATTTATGTATTGTATTGTTTTTGTTAGGCCAGTAAATCTGTCGTAATTTATGGAGGGAACACACAAACGGGAAGCGTTGTTTATATTGCAGCATGCAAAAATAAAGATTCCAGTGTTTATTGCAACAATTATTTGGAGTCACAGGCAAATACCCAAAGGTGGGGGACAGAGGGAACTGTCGAATGTTTCCAAAATCTGTCCGTCAGACTGGGTCAGTTCACCGCAGATCCACTCCATGCTGTCACTTGCGTGTGACTGGCAGTTGTGTGCTGCTTTTGCCTGGGAAGTAATTTCACTGTTATTTTGCAGATAAATTTGCCTTGTAAATTTTAATATTGTTTGATGCTTTGACATCGTTGGGGCATACGACGGTGAGTAGTGTGACCCTGCTCAATAAGCCAGTAAGTTGTAACTGCCGGTACCTTTAATATCCTAATTGTATGTACGCTACACGGACAGTGAAAATATCTGCTTGTGTTGACAGAAATGAAGTTCTGATGAATACAACTGCTGACCACGTAATTGTTTAAACCTGGAATGTTTACAAATTAGCGATTATTATCACCTATTGGCCTATGCACATGCTGCGAAAGCACAACGGGCGGCTCTGTTGCCGTTTCATTGTACAATAAACACGCAAGAACTGTTACATAATGCCAATATGTCCGCGACTTCTATCATTCACGTCAAGATAGCTCGAAGCAATGCAAGAATTTACCTTTTTTGGGGGAAAGGGATTGACATCGAGGTGCGCATTCTGCAGTATGTAAGGTGTGCATTAAAAAGCTCTCCTAAAATCAATTTAGGCGTGCTATGGTGCGCAAGCGCGATCGTGCGCCTTAAAAGGAAAGCACTGCAGCTTACTATCCTTCTTAGCTCTCTGCCCTCCTTGATCAGACCTAGGAGGCCCCAAAGTATGCAATATATGCCACAATATGACAAGCTTTGGATCATACATGATTTCATTTGATTCATTGGGGAAAAAAACACACATTGACCCTACAATGACAACAGCAGTGTATAAATTTGTGATATGAACAAATTCAATTCAAGCATTACTATGATCACACTTTCTGTCTTATCTTGGTTGGTATTTTTTTTTCTCTACCCTGGTCAGTAAAATGAAAGCAGACAACATTTTATGTGTATGATGTCCCGGAGTTACAAGGGTGTGATTGTGGCTTCTAGCTCTACATAAATTATGCTTCCCCGCCTTACACTGAGTGGAATTGCCTGCACAAATTCTTTCTTCAATAACCAAACCTTCCTTTTTGCTTCAAGGAACAGTCATTGTTGTTCCCATCCCCCACCCCGGCTGAGAAATACAGCCGTAACTGCCGTATGCAGCCACCTGCTCTTTCTGGCCATATTTCTAGGGAGACACCGATGTCAATTTCTTTGATTTATCAATGACAAAAAGGCATGTGCTTTGTGTAGCCACTTTCTTAAAAGAAGGGGTGGCCACATGCAACACGTTTAAATGTTCGTGTTTAAATATGCATGCATTAAAACGACCTGCCAAACTAAGGAAATCAAAGGGTTTCAGTCATGCCAGTTATAGCCAGACAATATCGATCGACACAGATGGCATTTTCAAACCTTGCTACAAAATCTACACTGTGACCATACATCTTTCAGGAAGATGTTTACAAGCACAAATATCTGACAAATTTATGCACTTGTCTTTATGCTATTCAAATTTCATTCCTTGGAAAAACTGTGAACAAAAATCAAAATATGTTCCATATTTTACAGCAATTTCATCTCTCTATCAGGGATGAAGTGAATTTGCTCTGTACATGCACACAAGCAGTAATGCCATTATCGCTCAATTTTTCCAAAGTCCTCCAGCCCAGCAAAAAACAAAATCTTAAATGTAAATTATAGTATCCAATACTACAAGTACCTATTACATTTATGATGTCACTTTATTCTTTATTTATGTATATCAAGGCATTTTGCCCCTGATAGTCAGGGCTCACTCTGCCTGATGACACATTAGTTCCCATCTTTACGTGTCAGAAATACGAGTCTACTGACAAAGAACATGCACTTTTTGCCCCTAAAAATGCTGTCATTCATCCAAAATCAGACTTTCCCTGTAGTCCCATTTGGCTTTAACATGTTCAAAAATAGAGTTCAGAGAATGGATTATCCTTGGCGCCCAAAATCTTTTTTTCCCTTCAATTCTACATTTTTTTTTTTTTTGAGATTCACAGTAGAATACTTTACAAACAATTTCCATATTGTCTTTGAAATGACAAAGCACTTTTGGATGTGTTCTTGGGGCAAGTTCTGGTGAAAGAGACCACTGTACTGTGCGTCACTCAGAGACAGCCAAAGAAATACTTCAATGTTTCATAACAAGTTTAAACATAATAATAAGAAGCTGCTGCTTTTCAATAGGAATGTGGTCCACTATAAGGTGCATCTCTGATAAAAATTTGGTGAAGCTGTGCTGGATCCTTGTTAAGATATGGTAACATCATCCCCTTGTGCACCACTCAGACAGCCTTGAAGATAAATACTTTGAAGTTTCATAAAAAGTTTATAAATAAAGAGAAAACTGATTTTATATAGGAACCTGGTCCATCATTAGCTACATCTCTGACAAAAATTTGGTAAAGCTGCCGTCAATATTTTTTGAGATACTATGGTAACATTGTCAGGGTTGACCCCATTCAGATGGCTTTCAAATAAATACATTAAAAGTTTCATAAAAAGGTAAAAAATAATCAACAGAAGCTGGTTTTACATAGTAATGGGGTCCATCATAACAAAGACAAAGATTTTCCAACACTAATTTGGTAAAGCTGCGGTCAATATTTGTGAGATATCCCGATAACGTCGTCAGGGTTGACGCCACTCAGACGGCCTTCAAATAAATACATACAAAGTTTCATAAAAAGTTCAAAAATTATCAGAGGAAGCTGGTTTTCGATAGGAAACTGGTCCATCATTTGTCCTTCTGTGACAAAAATTTGGTATGGCTACGGTGAATATTTTTTACCCTTGGCACATAACGGATCGACGGACAATACCCTCTGGCACTTTAAGTGCCATGGGTTAAAAAGCACTGAATTTCATGTTGCACAAATGTATCACAAAAACCCTTATAATCCAACGTCCCATGAAAAGGCAGTCTTAAGACATGCCATCTCTCCTGACATCGTTCTTCATAGTGGGTACCATTGCATGCAGCCACACCCCCTTGACTGTATCTCATGTATTTCTGGTCTGTCTGGTTGTGTTTACTTCCAGTCCTTGGTATTAAAACTAAAGCCCTACACCTAAATATTTGTTTAAAAATAATGTTGAGCACCTTTGTATGTGCATCATAAACTATACATTCAAATTTTTCCATCTACAAGCAGTTTGATCTGATTCTATGCATGAAACACATGCATTTATCATTATACTGACTGATGCTTGCATATTAAAATGAAATAAAAGCCAATGCACTGAAACCAATGTTGGACACCATTTGAATCAGGACAATTTTGATGTTGACTTTGTATCATTTCTTTTTTTCACTTGTTATCATGCTCATTATTTAAACATTAATTTGAGATTAAAAACAGCAGCAGCCAATAATGTGGAAGGTCTATTTTGGAGAATCATGAGTTGGTATTTGCTGTACAGTACATGTTGACATCAGTCACAGAAGAGGATAACACTGCAGACACAGTGCTGCCATCTGTTGCTACAAAGCAAAACTAAATAAGCCAGGTATTCTGCAACATGAAATGCATCCACACATTTTGGTCAGGTATGTATTTTACTTATCAAAGAATCACTACTGTATACAACTGTCATTCACAAGTCCTAAATGCACATCAAGTCAGAAAAAGTGTCAGTCTTTGAGTATTTCCTGTGCAATGCTTTCTGAACCACTAGAAAGATTAAAGACCTTGCATATTAAAATATATGTCACTTGAGACGGGAGTCAAAAAATCCTCCAAACACTGGTTCCATTACACCAGGAAGGGTAATACAACAATGAAAATATAGTTGAAACTTTTTGTATGTGCCACTTATATAACCCAACTCAACAAAATGATACTGAATCACAAACCTAGAAGTTGAAAATGTTGATCGTAATCACAAGCTTGCTGTTTTCAAAGCAACACCTAAGTATGTTCACAAGAAAGGTTCCAAAAAAGATTGTGACTAAAGAGTGTCATATGCAGGAAGTAAAATGTCCACCACCATTTTATCTGCCTTGTGTACTTTAAGGAAAGCAGCATTTCCAAGCAATCTATCAATGCCTAGATTGGTGCTTCATTATACAATGCTCTGGGAACCCTGGATGAAGATTTGTTCCGGGCATTTCCTGGAGTATCACAGTCAGCGGCAGCTTGGTACCATAGAACACTCCCACTCTAGATAATTTCTCTCCAGGTGTTTCTTTCTTTTTTCTTTGAAATACTTTGGTCCCTGTCATGAAAGGCCACCCTCTACTGACAAACCACTTTACAAATTTTGCAGTCCTGTAATTCCCACATTAATGCAATTGTTGTGACACACCACCTGTCTTTTAAACCCATTTTATTTATTTTCTTTTTAAAAGAAGGGGTGGTCTTAGTGACAGGGACCACTGTGTATGTAGTATTTATGTTTGTATGTATACATACATACATGCATATATATATATATATATATATATATATATATATATATATATATATATATATATATATATATATATATATACATACATACATACATACATACATATATATACATACATGCATACATACACAATTTTATTTAGCAAGTCTCTGGATGTGCATCCAGTACAGCAAACCACTAAAGTGACACATCTGTCTGTTTTGATATTTCACCTCCACTGGTCCCCACTTCACGCCTTTCACTAATGAGTTTAACCAAAAGATTGGTGACACTAACAATGAGGTGTCACTAACAATTTACTATTTTTCCAGAACCATCTTTCTTTATTTACAATAACTGCTCCTGGCAATACTGGACTACCACAGAGTGAAGTTGTATACCAGCAGTGACTCCTACACAGGATGACGTGGTTCCCTTTAACCCTTCCCCCCTTGAATTAAGACTGAGTCAACAGCTTTCCTTGGCATGGGTTGTGCACGAAGTACCCAACCCATGACAGGGAAAGCTGTTGACCTGGGGCATGTAATCTTGATAAGTCTCATGTACATTTCTCAGTCAAATGGTTTTTCATAACTATTGAAATTAGTTGAAAACACTGAAGCAGACAACATTTGACCACCAGCCGGTTTTGGCCGGTTTGAGGGGGAAAGGGTTAAACATATATATGAATGGTTAAAAGATTCAAATTCCTTACGAAGATACCTTTCATTCAAATACCAGCAAGCCTAGTCTAAAGCAAAAAGTAGTCTTAGTCAACAGCTTTCCTCGGGGGCATTTTGCATGCAATGCATGCAAAGTGCCCCTGGGTAAGCTGTTGACTCGGTCTGAAATCAGCACTTTGAGAGTTAAAAGTTATTGACAAAGCATTATGCATGTCACACAGACTGTCACCACCTACCCAGTAAAAAATTCATACTTTAACACCTGGCATAAGTGTACAGCTGGACTACCCTAATCTCTGAAGAATTATGCAGAGGAACTCAGTCTATCAATGGAAACCTCCCACCCCAACCCTGCAATTTGTATGGATTTTCGTCCTGGTTTCTATGTAGAAGACATTATCAGTCTTGACTTGGCGTTTGCTCTGTTTAATACTGCACATGTACTTATTTTCATGTGCATTCATTTTCACAGTTTTTGCATTTGAGACATTTAAACAAAAGTTATCATTTTATTGTCTGGCAGATAGTTCCTGCTAAGTCTATGTTAAAATAAATACTTCACTGCATTTTATTTTCATGGTTTTGTGAAATTAAAAATAAGTGCAGAGCAAAATAAATAATCTTCCTACCATCATCTGTTGATTTTACAATTAACTTGACCAATTCTGATTTAAGCATATTGTAATTCTGTCTTGTGATTTTATTTTTGTTTTGTTTGGGGTTTTTTTTTTTCAACTCAATGTCACCTACAGTTGCTTTCACACTGTGAATGGGCATGATCATTGTTTTGATACAAGTGCATGTATTCCTCAATCTTCAAGAGCATTCAGGTCCAACTTGGCAGGTGCTTCTGCTCTCATGATAAACACAAATACATATACCGTGTTAGCTCCTTGTCTCAAGATTCTACCAATGTTAACTCATAACAATCTTAGAAATATCCACAGGGCTGCCATCATTAATGGAAATACTGTTACATGCAAACAGCACAAATACACAAGATTCACATCATAGTCTGTTAATAAAACAGAGGACATTCCTAATCAATTTTGGAGGAATTTGATTGTATTGCTGATCACTGAAAAACTTCAAAGGATCATTTTGATGAAGTAAGTGCCCATTGTTCCTGCACTGGCAACAGTGAATACCTTTGATCTTGTAATAACAATCTAAATGCTATAAGGTTTCTGAAGATTATGTTTAACAGATAACAGACTGCACCATTTTATGGTGGATATATGCCCTGCCTGATACAATACCGCTGTACATGTACACGTATCAGCATACAAAACTTTTTCCATGAAAAATAACCAGAACATGTCCATTGTCATAAAACCTACTCCTCTCTCCTCAGTCTGAAAAATAATATGGACTTGATTAAGAGCTTTCTGTCCCATTTTCGTCTGCCAGGCAGGTCTGGTGCAGAGGAAAAACTTTCAAATCTGTCCCCAGTGGGTTAAGATAGAGTAATCCCTCTCTTAAGAGACAACTTGTTTCATTAGACCACCTTTTGAAGATACTTTTAATACTTCAACCATTGTGGTAAATGCTTCCCAGATATGCCTACCTGCCACACTAGCACTGCACAGTCAATTTTTGACCGCCTGGACTGGGTGTTTCATGCAAAAGGACTCTGTGGTTTGTTTAGGTGCCGGGGACTTTGGTCAACATCATGTTACATGTGGTAGTCCCATTTTACTTCGGATTTACTGTGATAGTCATAAGTCTTACTTAGAACAATAACTTCATACTGGTGCATTTCTTGGTGCTCATTTCAGCAGATACTAGTGATCTACTTTGATATTTTTCATGTGCCTACAAAACACAAGACATTTGGTATATTTGGTACATTATGGCAATAAAATATGAAACTGAGATTTTCTCTTTATTCATAATAAGACCAGACATCCTTGCTCTCGACTTGCCCTGTCAACTTGCTTCAGGTTTTCGTGACCACTCCCATGTGATCTCCCCCATGGGAATTTTCAACTGTTGACAGGTATGTTAACAATCATCTCCATGTTGTTTGACCTGCATTGAAAGACTTGAAAGACTACCTGCTTTACGGGACCACTTTATTGACAGGCAAGAGGCAGGTTAAACTACCTTTTTACACAATTTATTGCCCTGAGCAAGTGACATAACATGCTGGGATAGTGGATGTTCTGTCCTAGTGCAATATTTGCAGTAGGACATTGCTTCAAAACGCATGTATTGTTAAGTGACATTCATTCTGTATGTGATATTTTAAAAGCAAGTTTCATGTGCTTTTGGTAATGTTACAGAGGACACAAATGACAGTTAAGACTAACAAAATTGTCCAATACAGGTGCTACAATTTTTCTCTCCACAAGCGAAGGAAAGCCCCCCACCCCCCATCATTAAGCGATCCTTGGTACAAGGAACAATGTAAAAAGTACTCCATTACAACTTACTTTAAACAAAACTGGCCCATAAATCACTTTTTGACCCCCCACCCAACCCTCCATCTCAGTGTGAATCTTTCATGTACACATTTAACAACCTCCATATGTAACAAATCACCAGCACTAAATCACAATGAACAGGCATGCTTGTTAAAAAGACGCTTGTGCTGAGCCTGCCAAAGCACTGTATTGAAAGATCAAACCTTAAAACTCACTCTAAACATACCCTTTTTCATCTAGTCTTGATAATGCTAAACAACTTTAGGGAATCTGGTATACATGCCATCTCAGGGACACAAATTGTTTAACCTGACGTGTCAAGACTAGGGCCAATGATTTTCTGTTTTTTCTGAAACCGAAGCAGAATTGTGCATTTTTTTCATCCTTGAAACAGAATTTGATGTTTTTTCTTACATGAACTATATATAGATATGTGGCAGTGAAACAGAATTTGAAAAATTTTTGCTGATAAAGCAGAATTCCTCTTTTTTTGAAATGGAAAATCATTGGCCATACAGGACGTTTCCCCGCAGTGAAGTTTGTGAAACATTAGTTTTTTTTTCAAGCTCCTCAGAAAATTGAGAAGAAACGTGGACCTACCTGTGATTTACTGAGATCTAGCCTCAGTGCACCTTCTTCTTTGCATTTATTGAGCTCCTTTGTCACATCCTGAAAGCACACACACGCACAAATCAGTAAACGAAAGTTGCATCATATGTATGCTGAGCTCTGCACTCAAAAAATTTTATTTTTTGTACTACATGGCAGTGTCATGGACCACTTTCTTTGTTCCCAGATGGGACTTACATCCAAAGTGTGTCAATATCTTCAAACGGAAGAAAGGCTGTCTTGACACAAAAGAGGATGTCAATTGCTACCAGATGGCACTTCTAATAGGCCCTACTACAGGTGGAACCATCTGGGGTTTAAATCCCTAAACCCATCACCTTTGCCATGTTTGCCAGTCTGGTGTCTTCTGGAGATACAGAGAAGCAGCTAGCACCTCAGCAGACTAAGCTCCACGCTTATTCATTCCATACTATGGTGACTTGCTAGGCAATGCCAGAACCACTGACTTGAGACTATAGGCATGTTCGTTCTTGAACGAAAGCTCTTTTCATGAAGAATTCAAATATGCAATTGTCGTCTTAAATCTAGGTAAATATACAGAAAAATCATAAGACTTGTATGGAATCAGTTAATTCTACAAACATTGAGTGCCATGTAGAAAAAAAAAAAAAACAGAGATCAGTCTGTCCAGCAGGCAGGAAAAGCACCTGTTATGTGGTCAAACTGGAGGTGTGCATGAGGGAAAGTTTCCTTGTAATCCAACACACATATTTGTTACTGACATCACTAAACAGGTGTAAATTCAACTCAATGGACATAATAAATCTTTGCAAGCTTAGAGACTCAAAATAAAATGGTGCCAAGCCAGCCTTGACACTGCCTGAACACTCTGCAACATTGTACCCATTACATCAACTATGACAGAACTGTCCATTATTACATTGGTCTAGTTATGTTGCTTTGAGCATGACAGAATTGTCCATTTGTATATTGATCTGTTAACCAGTCTAGTTATATTGCGGTGAGTATGGCAAAAACTGACCACAAGGCTCACTCTCCCCCCCCCCCCCCACCCCCCGTCTGAACATGGGAAGATGGTTAGACGGTTGACCCCAACTTTCAACAATATCGTCACCCATCTCATTTTTTTTTGTTTTATCCACAAAATATGGCTGATAAAATTATCCTTAAGGGATGGTTCAACATTTTCATCATTTTTTAATTAGTACTTACAGTACGCAAGGGGGGAGGGGGTTAAATGGGTCTGTACACTTTCACAGAATATGGAAAATGATGGTAGATTTTTGGGCTGTTTTGTGCAATTTTGCTATGACTTTGGGAGAAAATCATCATTTTAAAAGTACTAATTTGGGGGGGGGGAGGGGGGTCATGAAATTTAGTACCCTAAGTACTTATTCAAAAATGATGAAAATGTTGAACCATCCCTAACATTTATATATCATCTCTGGCCAACGCATTGTTAAATTAATACCATGATTGATATTTCTTCCTCAGCTCTATATCTTTTAAAATACAACTTGCCCCAGGAAGTTCTAATGCCAAATAGTTGAGATATCCACTCAGAAACATTGGTTTTCCAGCCGAGCTTGTTAACTCCGACTTTTAGCTCCCCTAACTTAAAGTTTAGCTGTTTCATGTTGGCAGGCTGGATTTAATGTGGAGGCCTGATCCATTGTTATGTTGGTCTTGGTATGTTGTTTTGTGTACGACAAAATTATCATTGTTGCATTGTCTACTTATATTGCTTTGAGTATGGCAAAATATCCATTCATTGTTGCATTGGTGTAGTCCTGTCGCTTTGAGGATGGCAAACTGTCCATTGTTACACTGGTCAAGCTCTGACCCATGCACAGGCACCAAACTCAGTATTTTCATTACTTATTCACTCTTTAAGTGCCATGTTCAACTGAGTCAACAGCTTTTCTCAGCTGGGATATTTTCTCTGGAGCTAGAGACATTCTGGTACTTGAATGAAAGGTCTTTTTACCATGAATAGGAATCTGAGATCCTAATGATAATTCAGACTAGTTAGTTTGATTTTATTTCATCGACTTTAGACGTGATTGGCACTGAAAGAGTTAAATCTATTCATATGAACACAAAATGTAGGGAAGAGATTTGAAGTGAAGTTACTTTTTACTTTGTTTATTTAACAAAGACAACCTGTGAAAACATGAAAATAATATACACATTTTTTTTTCTGAACAGAGTGAACCACAACAGGTGTTAGCTATTCATTCTTTTATTTTTCAAAATATGAAGACCAGTCACCACAAAGTTAAAATTCCTCAGTTCTTTAAAAACCACGATTTCTCACTTAAAAGGCTTGTATTTCTATTTCCTAAAGTGAAATTTAGAAAATTTGCAGGATGCTTTGACAGTAAGTGCAACATTTCTTTTATGTTTGCACCACATCATAGACCGACATAAAACAGTTTCAACAATGTATACTTTTTACTATGCTAAAAACAAAAGATTAAAAAGTTCCAATACTCTGAATTTGTTTTAGGGGAAATAGTGTGCAGGTCAACAAAACATATGAAATTTTACATTTACTTTGCTTCACAAATAAAAAACAAAAACAAACAAACAAAAAAATGTAGACTTTCTGTGTGCAGCAGTTTTTATGTGCTTTGGTTGTGAATCCTGATACATGTGGTGACGTCGGGGGATATGTATGACCCCAACTTGCAGCCGGAAGTGAAATCTATTGGGATACATTCAACCAAATTACTTTGCCTTGTTTCTGTTGTTATAAGGCTTTTATTAACAGACTGCAGCCATTTTCTTGAAACAATGACTTACGTGCACATCTGGATTTCAACCAAAATGTAGCTCTTTAAAAATGACTTCTGTCAAGTATTTTCCTGACAATTTGGTATTACATTACCCAGCTCAGTTTTCATAATTGAAAGTATATGCTTATTTTACCCAGAGGGAGCTATTTACCAGTAGGTCTTCTTTTTATCTTCATCAGCCAGTATCATATAAACTCAATTTATTTATTTGGTCTTCCTTAGATCTTCATTAACCACTATTACAAAAACTCATCTATTAGTTTATTTAGCTGCCGTTTCATCTTCATTATCCAGTATCATATAAACTCACTTATTTGTTATTTGATAAACACACGCAGAAGAACCCATCACATATTTTCTGTGTATTTCTACCGATAAAACTCCAGGCCTTCGCATTTGGAAATAAGGGACAAGTTGTGAATCACTCTACAAAACTAATTGACACAAGCTATTCAGGAGCTACTTCTGTAATATTTTTATAGCTACATATGGAGATCGAAATGAAAAAGGGCTCCCTGAAATTGACCTTTGGGCAAGTGATCACTGTCACTCTCACCCTCCTTAAAAACGAAGGACTGAAACTCCCCTGATCAAGAAAAGACACACATCTAGATGGCAAAATTTAAAAAATCTGAAGATTTTGATCCTCAAATGAACACAGAGAGGAATAAACTTTCACCATGTATAAAATGATCATGGTCAATCCTTTTTTATTTCCCCATAGAATTTGCCACCCAACACACATAGAAAACATGGTCTCAAAAGGATTTTTTACTTGGTATGTATTTGCATGTATGCATGAGGAAGCCATGCATGCAAGCATACCCTTTCCACATTAAATGTCCTTGATGTGTACAATATGGACAAAAGTCCCCTTTAAGAATGAATTAATATTTGGGTATTTGCATAACACAATCATCACATCCCCAACCCCACCTCCAATGGCCTATCGACCTTGAAAATTAGGTCAAGGTCATTCAAATAATACCACATTTATCATTGGCCCAATGCATATTTGGTGTAAATTTAGAAGTTGTGTCTCACTTCATAATCAAAATTAATTTAATGTACTTTTTACGCCATGTAATGCTAGTTCCACTCAGGGAAAGACAATTCTCTCCAATGTTTACTTGTCTGGGGACAAGTGCTCCTATCCTTTACATGCTAATTTTCACAAATTTTACTTGTCCCCCATCAATTTTCACTTGTCTTGGACAATAGGACATGCAAGTTTGTGAGCCTGCCACCTTCATACCACAAGTGGTGCCACCCTGACCTCACACATCATAGACTTTTTGTCTTGATATAACGTTTCTGTAATTAATGGTATATTGATATATGTGCACAAGTTTAAATGTAGTGACCAGAACAATTAAAAAAGCATTTCCTGAAATGTATTCCATACTGTGACCTTGAGAAAGTAGGGCAGGGTCATCCATTTTATGCAACTCAAAACTTTCACACATTTGTAGTACATTTAATAACAGGAGCCTTTTTCTGTCTTGACATTATGAATTCAATGTGTTTTAAATACCTTTTGGTCCACATCTTCCTTAATACTATAGGTGATGCCAACACATTGCCGGGCATTTTTATCTTTTTGCCTGATTGACATTTCCACCCCGTTTCCAAGATGAATAACAAAAACCTTTTCTTATTTTGGCCCAAATATTACACAGTACTATAGATGGTGTCACCAATATTGAACTCAAACTAGATTTTCATACACTTCGTAAGTCCTACAAGGGGCTAACATGAAAACTATCAAGCAAAAGTTGACAGAGGGAGCGGCAAACATGTGTGATGGCATAAGCTGTATGACTTATGGTCTGCAGTGCTGAAAAAAAAAACAAAACCATGGTCTTTGCTTGATGAATCAGATTTCCATCACAGTGCCAAGCAACTGTCATTCAGGTCTTAAACTTGGAATTGGCTTGTAGCTAGGTCTACGTAAATAAATTTGGCAAACACCACAGTATCTTTGTTAAATTGCTTCGAATGGTGAGGTAGTTGCAAAACTCATGGAATGTCCCTTGCGTTTGAAACCACTATTACTTCTGGTTAAAATTGGTGTCATATGGAAAGCGGTCTTCACAGCAGGTTATGAGCATCTGGTTGCTGTTTGGTCTTTCATGACAAACAGCCTTAAAAGCGGCCTTAAAAGCGGACACCACCATAGTTGTTTACATACTCTAGGCAGAAGTATCCTCTAAAATAACAACAGCAGGTCTATATGATCCATAGTAATAAAGTGTACTTTCACTTTCAGTTTGTTCACAGATCAGCAGACATGGATATGTGATTTCTTTGCTCCAGCTAGAATACTGAAACTATATCAGGGTCTGGACTGCTCAGCAGGCAAAATTATTCACAGACAACCTAAAATCAGGGGTTTCATTAAAGATCTTGAGGGATGGGTCCATTTAGAAGCAATTTACCCCATGTACATAGAATCCATTATAAATGATCTAGATTTTGGGTGGGAATAGTGGGTCTTTTGCAGTTTTTCCGGGTTATGGACCCAGGACCCACCTTTAATTTTATCCCTGTAAAATGCACCAGAAACATGACTTTCATTTATGACTGGTGGCCTCTTTCAAAAGGGAAAATGTAACTGCTGGATTTCCTTCATTTCAACTTCATGGGATATAGAAGTCCCCTTATTTTGGCGACCCCAATCACACCAGAAACAAGACTAGTGGTCTGGAATTGGAAAACATAATGAAAATACCGGACTTTCTGCTTGGAGAACTTTGTACCCTCTCCTGCTGCAGGTTCCCCACCCCACTTCCGGGTTGGGGGTGGGGGGCTATCTTGTAACAGATTTTGCTCTTGTGGATATTCAGTGTTAATACTTATATTCCCTGTGTTCCTAAAGGATGCATTCTACTGTGCATCATGTTAAGTGGTGGGCACAAGGAGTTCACTATACAGCTGAAAAAAGCAACAGAGTTTAAACAAATGAAAACTGAAACTGCAGAAAGGACGCAGACACCTGATTCTTATTTCTGCTATGGTAAAACTTGAACAATGGGAATTACGAGTCTCTTTCCCTGCTGTGCAACAGGTTCCTGACAGAAGTTTCCAGAAAAATGTACATTGTATGTTTCTTTTCTGTCAGATATTACACTTTCTTAGAAAATGTAAAGGCCATATTTTAAAAATGTTGTAAAATACAACCATTGTAACCGCTACCAAGAAACTGCTTTAATACTAGATCACTGATGCCCTTTGCTCACTGCATCTGATGAATTTCCCTAACAAGCCTGTCCATGTATCAGAATTTTCCCTGTGGTCTGATAACAAATGCACAAGCCCTTTAGAAGTATTTGGCAGCCACAGTTGAAGATATCCTCTTCATGCAAGTCAAACAATTTACTATGATTTGTCAATGTTTTTAATTCTTTTGATTCAAGTGAATCATATAGAAAGAGTTGATCTGTGGCTGTCCGGAAGCCATATATACCAGATTGGCTTACAATGTATAAATTATGTTGAATTTTTTAGATCAGCTGCCCCTTTGGAAGATTTCTCACCATTATGAATCATCCTTCTATGTGAACAAAGACAAAGATCGGTATCACCATACAGAACTCATTAATGTATCATTCAGCAGCACATCTTTAACCCTTCTCCCCTCAAACCTGCAAAAACCAAATGGGTCAAATTGTGTCTGCTTCAGTGCTTTCAACTAACTTTGAGAAACAATCCCAGAGAATTGCAGACAAGACCTATCAAGATCACACCCCCCAGGTCAACAGCTTGCCTTGGCATGGGTTGGGCACTAAGTGCCCAAGCCATGCCAAGGAAAACTGATGCCATGTCTTCATTAAAGGGGGAAAGGGTTAATGACTCCCATCCTGTTTTGGAGACACTGCCAGGGAGGCCTGCCTTTAACTCTTTCCAACACAAAACAGTCTTAAGTGCCTGGATCTAAAATGTTTTTTTTTTGTTATTTAATTTTAATGTATTTAGGTAGATGTTTCACTGATTGAACTTACTGATAGGAGAGTTGCACATGAGACATATCTGAATAGCATGTCCTATCGTCCTACACTGGCAACTCTCGTTGATGTGGGTTGAGCACTTGGTGCCTGACCTCCACCCAATAAATTTGTTGATTCAGTCTTACTGTAACCAGACTGGAAATGGTTAAGCCCTCAGTGCAGCTCTTTTCATAACATAGAAGTTCTTTCCTTTTTGAAGAATTCCCCACCAAGCACTTCTTTTACAGAATCTCTGAAAATATGCCTCCGTTTATTATTTTTCTCTGCACATATTTTTTCTAAGCTTTTCTTTGGATGACCTTTTTGATCTGAACACAGCATAACCTTCAAACTACATCACAATCTTGACCCACAGCGGGACCTAAATAAGATTAAGTAGTGTGTGTGTGTATGTGTAGGGCCTGTATTTTTCCGTTTTTAACGGAAACGGAACAATGAATTTTTGTCACTTCTGAAACGGAATTTGCTGTTTTGCCTTAATGTGTTTTACATACAAAGAGAATTACTGAAGCAGCATTTGGAAATTTCTGGCTGGTGAAACGGAATTTCTAGTTTTTTGAAACAGAAAAATACAGGCCCTATATGTGTGTGGTGGGAGAGGCAGAGGACATTAGTACATACATGTACAGTCTCTTTTCTCACACATTCCCAATCCACACACAGAGGAGTGACTTTATGCCTTCCCTGGTCCAAAGACGGTCACCATATAGACACCGTCTTACAAGGCTGGATGACTTACTCACTATCCAACTATATTACATTGTGTTTCTTTACCTTGTGCACACTGTGCTTGTGCTCACAGTGAATCAGGAGGAATAACATAATAACGAATGCTGACCAAGATTAGGCAGCATAGGAATGGTCACAAATATTGGTCTCTCATGGCAGTGATTTCACATTGAAATACTCATGAGTGCAAACATGGCAGGCCTCACACACACACAAACAAAAAGGACAGTTACAAAATAGAATAACCAGTTTGTTCAGTATTTTATTCACATGCAGCCTATTGGGATTGTGCAAGTCTGGCACTCTTGACTGTCTGTTTGTTGGGATGCATGGCACTGGTCACCATTGTCTTCATCAATAATAGTTGAATGTATGTCTCTGTCTCTGCTTACTGAGACCTCTCATATTATCTACAAAGAACAAACAATTTCTACAATACATGTATTACATACTGCCTTTGTCAACTGCCCCATGTGATGATAAAATCAACACACCCACACTCTTGGGTATACTGCTCTTGATACAAAGAACACAGGGTTTTGTACATGCCACACAATATATCACAATGATTGCCCATCAATGTTCCCTAAAGCACTGGTAATTGTATTGTTTACAATAATACAAGCAGTGAACTGGCCACACCCCTGCCAAGCATTGGCAGACTTCGCTGGAAACAAACATGCTGTAAGCCTACAATACAAATGCTCCATAGTCAAACTGCAGTATTTTGTACTCATGAGTCACTGCAGATGGCCACAGAGCTTTGTGTCAATAATATTATCCCTGCGGATTTGCCACCTTTTAACAGGAAAAAAGATCAAACCACTTGTCACATCATATACATATGTGGATGTTTGGCAAAACCTGAAGTAAATCCACTTAAAATGCATATGTGCTGACCTGCTTTAGTCATCAAGCCATACACTGATTAACATAATTTCATAGCACACTTCCTTGTAAAACATATATACATACGGGAAATGACTCTCAACTCTCAAAACAAGAAATGGTATGTGCCATATACATTATCATAATTACTATATCAATATATAGTGTGTGTAAATTTTTATTGTCAGCTTATTTTTTTGTTTTGTTTATTTTTTCACAACTTACCACTTCTGCCTTTTTATTCTTGAGTTTATCTTTGCCGGAGCCTGTAGGCTTGGCCTTGTTGTGGCCTGCCTGTTTGACTGTCACCTGTTTTGGCCGCGTGGGGTCCACATTGATGGAGGCTGTGCTCTCCTTTTTCTGGAGATAGAAAAGAACATAGCCATGTACATGATGGAGACACATCAGTAGTAAAATCTGGCTCATTCCACTGAATCATCTCATGGACTGTCCTACATCAAAGTTACCACAGCAACAAAACAATTGCTGACCAAATAATGATATTCAGTGCGAAGTCTATGCTTCCCAAGAAGTCACCACCTGTAAAGATACTGCATTATTTGATTTCAAACCTGCGATGGAATAAGGCACAACATTATGACACATCTGCAGCAAGGCTGACCATCACAACAAACTACATTTGGCCAGCCCTGTCTGACTTGACAACAAGACTGTACTCACTGTTTGAAAGAAGAAGGTACAGTACATAGGCATGAACGCAATGTCGCACCAGACTCTTCACAGTCGGCATGCACTCTCTGTGAACGGGCTGTACAATGTTTTTGAGCACACTTCCTACTTCCCCACTAGATCATGTACAGGAAGGTAGAATCTTAGCAGAATGAGCACAAGGAAACCAGCATGTGAGTCACTCAAAGCAAAATCACAGTAGCCCACAGATAAATATGGGTATTTTCTGACTCACATCTACTGGCATAATTCTAACATGCAAACCAGGAATCCCAACACTTTAACAACAATACAGTCAAGTTATGTTTGTGCCATGATGCTGTGGGATGAAATAGCTGCATGCGGGCCTGTCAACAGAGAAAAATACATGAACTAATAAGCAAAAGGGTTATCTGAACACCCTGTCCACAGCTGACCTTAACATGTTGAGACCAAAAGTGGGTCCAAGCTAAATTCAGCTAGGTTGAGCTTCAGCTTCAACTGAGCTAAGAGGACCCCAGCTAAACCTAGGAGGAAAAAAAAAAAAAAAACCAACAACCCAACTTTGTTTCCGGTTATCAATATACCTGCTTCTTTACTACTTGAACTGTCTTTTTTTGTTTTTTTTTTTGTTTTTTTTTTTGGGGGGGGGGGGGGAGGAGGGAGGGGCGAAGGAGGCTGAGGATTTTTTTTTTTCAAAAGTGTGTTTTAAGGTGGAGTTCCTTAATTTTTTCAGCCAATTTTAAAGAAAATGTTTATTTTCACTGATTATATGAAGAAAATGATATACATCTATGGAAATTAAAATGAGAAAAGTCCCTACCTACCAACTGTACCATGAATTTTTCAGGCATGTAAACCAGAAAAATATTTTTTTTTGTTTTTTTTTTTTGGGGGGGGGGAGGGGGAGGCATAGCTTTATGCTGATACAGCAGTACCTGCTGTGTTGAAAAACGCTCATGATAGACTGCTTTGTCAGAACTACCCTTTCATGACCCCAAACCATGCTAACACAGGCTCTCCTTGATCATCATGTCAAAGTATTTCTATACTAATTTCACTTGTATTTCAAGACCAGCTGCAATCTGAGATCACTTTTTGATGGCAGTAACAGTGGTCTTAAAATAGCAGGTACCACTGACAAAGTATGTGGTACATGTACAGGAGTATGACTATCAGTGACCCAGACACTTAATTCAGTGACTTAGTTTTTCTATGATCCTGCCAAAGTACCAGAACACTTGCCAGAGCAGGTCTATGGTTCTAGTTTGAAAAAAAATACATAAACATACATGTACAATGTGTATTCTGATTGATTATAGCTTAATTTCCAAAAATTGTAACTCCGAAAAAAACAGTGGTGCCACTACAAGGATATGTTTGGTAGGGATTGAATCATGTTATAATCCTAATAAATTTGAAGAGAATTCACACAGTATAAGCTGTGGGAGAAGTAAAAATTTACAGAAACACACAAAAATCCATAAACAAGATGCCTGTGTGAACAATAAAATACTCAGCTGACTTTGACACAGCCCAAAATATAGGGAAATATCAAAAGTTTTCAGCCTAACCCCCTTAAGGGAAACATGACAAAACACGCCATCAGTTTAATACACTTCTCAGAGGGTCACATGCAGAAGAATCTTTGTCAGGGTGACTAAAATTGTTTTGAAATTACTCGTCAGCAGGACAAGTTATACAAAATTTTCATTTGTCCTCCTTTATGCTGCAACAGTGTCCTAAGTTTTGGTTTGAAAGATCATATGTTAGCTGAAATTATTATGTTAAACAGCAAGTTTATGTGTCTGTTATGCCAACAAACTTTGAAATTTAACATCTTGTGAATTTTGCCAATAAAGTACTTGTCCATAGGACAAGTCAAATTTGAAAGTCACTTGTCCTCAAAAGGATTTTACTTGTCCCAGACAATAGGATAATAGGAATTTTCACACCTGGTTTGTGTGGGTTATGCCTGTATAATTTTCACTCATTTTCTGAGACAACTCTATGCACTGTCAAGGACCAATGGCTTCCTTTGATCGAAGAGCAGAGTTCTGACGCTTCTCAACTTACAACTTATGTTTTGCAACCACATTTGCCCAATTGTCAAAAAATAAATAAGAAAGAACTTACATGGTTGTTTTCAGTGTTATTAATTTTGACTTTGAATGACCTTGAAAGGTTAAACTGACATATTGGCTTTTATCCTGGTAATACCAAACTTTCGGTTAATTATTGGTAAGCACCAGTAGTGTACTTGAGTTTGTGTACACACATACAACAATCAAGTCTGCACTTGCGGAAGCAGCAGATTACTATCTGTAGACCACAGGGTCATCATGATCCTCGTGTCGATAAATTTGTTGGGTTTTTTTTTTTTTTTTTGTAATTTGATGTCTTCTCTCAAATCACACGCTGCACTATCTTGAAACATAGTTGGAATGCTGCTTGCCTCAATTTCCACCCAACACGTACACTTCCTCGCACCATTATTTTATGATTTTTCAAAACTGTGTTATAATCAATTAGAATACATGTTCGCATAGTTTCTGCTGGACTAGGACTGTATAGGTCTGTGATGATTCATTCAAATAATAAGTGTACATACCAAATTCTGTTCCGCCACAAATTGTGTTCATTAGTCACCACTATTAAAATTATACTCCTCACATGATCACACATGTATAGGTTTCAGCCCATTTGATAGTAACTCATATATTGGGAGACAACCTAATGCCCCATCCTGAAGCAATGGCTTCCTTTTATTGAAGGGCACATCCACCAAAGGTTTCTCATTCCATTGGATTGAGCCTGCAAATCTTTATCTGTGTGTCAAATTTTGAAGAAGGGTGTACTTCTTTGATGATCATATTCTTATTTGTACCTAAATTATTTTCGAAACACGTATATTTCTTGTTTTTTTTTATAGAATGCACAGTTGGCCATGCCCACTGACATTGGTCTTTTACATACCATATTCATTCCAGTAAGCACACATGCCCAAAATTTCTGGAAAATTTAGACTCTCACATAATGTTGACATCAAGCTTTCATCGAAAACCACTGACCACAGATTTTGCTGTCTGTGTAAATTACAACAGGCTCTACCTGTCTCGACTTGGTATTCCATCTGTAAATGAACACATATAATCCAAAACCTGTGGAGAGCATTAGTCTCCAAAGTCCAAGTTCACCTCTTTCAAATTTGAGTTGGGGCTAGGTTGGGTGTATCATGGACCAATATAGTTGGCAATGTTCAGAATGCACAAAAATACTTTAGATAACTGAAAGCATCTATGGTCAAACAAACAGGTGGAACTAATGCAGGGTTAGCAATAATGCACAAAGATGAGCAAGTTATGCAAATAATTGGGCTCTGATGCACTGATTGCCACAGCCCTGCCTTTTTCCAACGCACGGGAAAAAAATCCAATCCTTTAGCCCAGAACGGTATTAGCATGCTAAATAATCCTCCATACACGCTGTTCTGTGTTTATGGTTTAAAAATAGTGACGTGCTGCGCCTATCTGTGGGTCCTTACAGTGTTGGGAAAAAATAAAGATCATGCACAAGTGCCTTGATATGACTTCCCACGGCAAAAACAGCACACGCAAGTGACACGTGGAGTAGATCTATGGAATGGTGAACTGAGCATCATCGTGCGACCCACTCTCATGGACTGATTTGGGACACGTTCCGCAGCTCCCTCTACCCCTTACCTTTGCGTATTTGCCTGTGACTCCAAATAATTGTTGCTATAAACACTGGAATCTTTATTTTTGTATGCTGCAATATATACAAAGCTTGCCCTTTGTGTGTTGCCTCCATAAATTACCCAAGATTCACACATGTTCACTGGGGGGTAGCCAAGAAGACACACACTGTGACATGAGCTGTGATCGGCTCATTTTTGCATGTGACTCAACTGACCAATTCGGCTATGTGTTGTATGTGAGACCACAAGGCCAAGCAGCTGTTTGTGTACAATGGTAGGAAAGATGGTAATGACGTGCACACTCCATTTCTGATTTGAAATATTATTTTTTTTTAATTTGAATTAAGAACACTGTTTATTGTGACGAACTTGTCATTACTTTACATACAAAGTAACTATGATGTGCAGATAGACTTCAAAGTTGGTACGCAAACAATGAGCACCCCATCACAGGCAATGAGAAATGGGCTCCTGAAACCAATGCAACTATTTCATATCTTTATTATTATCTAAGTTTATCTGCGACTGTGACTCCTATAGTCCCAGAAATTACACTGTATTTTCCATCACCCCATGCAAGCTTATTTTCAACTTGTATTTTCAATATTTTGCCAGTTTAAATGTCAACAGTTGTAGCTAGAATCACGGTAAAATTTGCCATATTTTTGCGAATTTGCAAGCGACAATAAGCAGCAAATTTGGATAAATGGTTGGTCTTGGCCTTTGTCTGTGGATTAATGGAAAAAAGTTTGTTTCCAGTTATATTCGGACAAGTGGATTTTGCATATGGGCAAACAGATTTTGAAATCTACTTGCCCTGCGGATAATACAAGTGACTTTTTAGAGACTTGTTGAGCCCTGTGAGTCTACGCCAGTGGTACTGTCAGTGATCAACCTGCAAGTCAATTCAACTAATAGAAAATACAATGTTTCAAATTTGATCTTTTCAGAACTTATCATGGCCACTGTGGTTGTGACCCCTTGACAGTTTGCAGTGACCCCTGAAAAGAAACCAAAGGGATTGAGTGACCCCCTGAAAAAATCCTATTGCTAACCCTGCAATGTATGGGTAAAAATAACACACTTGTCACTGAGAACTTGTGTTCAGCTGTGTGCCCTGCACATAAGAACCAAATTTTGTGACAATTTTTCAGGTAAAATCAAGACGAGAAAACTTTTGAAACTACTTGCCTGTATGACAAGTGACAAAAATTTTCACTTGTGTTTTATCATAATATCATTTGTGCTAATGAAGTGTACCTAAGTTTTGGTTTAAAAAAGCATGTTTTAATGAAAATAATATCTCTGTACAGAGAGTTTCGGTGTCTGTTATGCTAACAAAATTTGAGATTTAACAGATCACGAATTTTGACAATAAAATACTTTGTCCATGGGACAAATTAAATTTGAAAGTTACTTGTCCTTAAAAGGATTTCACTTATCCTTGACAATAGGATCATAGGAACTTTCACACCCTGCGTAAAATATTCTTGAAAGTGCAGAGTGCACTTCCCGGAATGAGTATGGTAATTGAAACTGCAATTTGCAAGCCAGATTGACTGACTGCATGGACAACAAAATAGAGCAGAACTCTAGGCCGAATGTCAGAAAGGAGGATTTTTAATGCTGCCATAATGGCATCTCAGGTATGATTGAAATATACTCCTCTACAAATTCTTTAAAAATACAAAAACAAGAGAACTGTGACAGTCTTGTGCTCAGCTGACATGTACATATACCCTTGAAACTTTTTTTAAGATTTGCCCAAGACAGAACAAAGAACTTCATAAAAATTCAAAAATCAATGGAGTGTGATTATTTGAACAAATCTGGTCGAGCCCACCAAAGATACATTACCACCACGTTTGAAGTCAATATGACTGACAGTTTCGGAGAAGAAGTAAAGAAATGTGAATTAGCATTAGAATGTCCACTGACTTAAATACTAATCAATAGGAAAGGTGCATTTATCAAAAGGTACCCACATTGAAAAAAAATGTTAAAAATCGGGAATCCACTGAAGTGCTACCTAGTGAACAACTTTGTTTGACACTTGCATAAAGAACACATCCACCAAGTTTCAACTTAATCTGACATGACTCATCTGGAGAAGAAGTCAAAAATAGCAAAAACACACAAAAAATCATAAAATATCAATTTAAAGAACTTAGATTTGTATCCACCATAGAAGTCCTGAAAGTAATATTGGTCTAACATGAAAACTGTGGACAGTATTGCTGTCACTAGATTTTCACATTTTGACCTGTATATTACATAATACTATAGGTGCCCCCCCCCCCAACATTGATGTTGACAAAGATTTTTATGCACTTTATAACTCCAAAACATTATATGGGCCTATCTGAAAAATTGTGGGGTGCAGAGCATTTATGAGATGACCCCTATATTCAAACTGGCCATTTGACTTTGACCTTCGACTTGGATTAAATAATTATTACTGTTCAAAATATGCGCCCCACATCCAGCTCTCCATATAGTGTCTGTTCAAATCGGGCTGAAACTTTTAGAATTACTGACAAAAAATGGTAAACCTGGACAAGTAGCCAAACTCCATAATAATTACATAGATCACAGTGACCTAAAAGTAGGTCACCAAGTTTAGTTTTAGGTATTATGTAAGCAAGTAAAATTTTGATCTCCAGGCTCAATGCTCTTCGCCATTGATGTCCAAGCTACACCCTGCCATTATAAAATTGCCTTTTCAACTTTACAGGTATGGTGACCTCACAAAAATACGTCAAGGTCACTGATGTTAAATAACATTCTACCTTTGGCCATAGTCTATACACCCTATAAATATGGCAAGTATAATCCAATTACTTTTCCAAATATGGAATTTTACATCTTAAAGCATATTTTGGCTCATAATTTCTGTCAAATTATAGGTTGCACAACTAGTATCATTAGCACATTAGACTTTGACCTTCCCCCACAATCCCACCATATTTGGTTAGATCCGCCAAGATGCTAAAGTGTTCACAAGATTTTCACCTCTTGACCCCTTTATTACATAATAATGTGAGTGGCGCCAGCAATATCAAGAGGGGCCTAGATTTTCATTCACCCTTTAGGTCTTGAAAGTTATATTGGACTAAGTTGAAAATTATAGATGGTATCGTCTAAGGAGCAAAACTTTACGGACAGACAGACACAAGCTGTCCCATTTACCACCAGCTCTGCCACCTTTGGTCAACAGAGCTAAAAAAAAAAGTGCTGCCAATACGATCCAAACTTAAAATATACAGTTTGTTATGAGTCACTTTTTTTTTTTTTTAAATTACAGCTCTACAAACAAAAGCTATACAATATATATCACCTGAAAAGGGCAGTGTCCAATAAATTTTTATCTTGCACACCCATGAAAGCTTAAACTGATGTATTGGCCTGTATCTTGGTAATGGTGGACCGTAGGCCCATTTTACTATTAAACTTAAATAAGAATATGTAAATACGACACACGATCCACATAGGTGAGGACTCCTGGTCCTGTGTGCAAGAACTGATTATGTGTATTGCATAGCATGAGCTCACAAGTCCATATTTTTTACATTTGATAATTTGGGATAATTTTAAAAGCAGTGTGCATTTTTTGATGATGCACGTGTGTGTTAAAAGATGGCAAAGAGTTCCTTTTAATCAAAGTCTCATGAATTCACTCACATTAAACTGAGTGACAGGCCTTGTTTGGACATAGTTTCCCAGTAAACCTGGCAATATTAAATCAGTAATTTCTATTTATCATCTATGTATTTTGTCCTTTAAAAATGTTTTAATTTTAACAAATAGTTGTTAAACATCTAGCAGGATGATATACTTTTGGTTATCAGTTTGACACTGGCATTAGTAGAATAGCCATAAGCTCCCCCCCCCCCCCGAAGACTTCAAACAACCCCAGCTCTTCTGTTTGCTGCCTATTTAAAGTGTGTGTGTCAACACACACTTTTCTGTTTTTTCTGAAATTCGTTCTTTCTTTCTTCTTTACCAGCAAATTTGTCCCCCACTTTTCTCAGACACTATTATGCGTAGAAACTCCAAAATTGGCATGATTGTACCTCCATACAAGGAGTTTGACTGCTTTGGCATTTTATACAGAGGAATGAAGATGTTTAAAATTATGCAAATTTTTTCTGTTTTCCTTTACCTCTTTTTACTTATTGATTGGCGTCATGGTTTGACATTAGATGGACTCTATAGTCTAGGACAAGTAAATTTTTGCTCAGGACAATAACATTTATGAGACCTTTGCAGATTTAACCAAATGTTTATTTTTAATTGAGGCAAAATGAGAGGCCAGACACGCAGTGAACAAGAGGGCTGTGTGAATAGCTCGTCCTTTGCTGACCTTGACATTCAACCCATAGTACATCTTTCTCTGGTCTTGGGATGATAATTTTGGACAGCAAGTAAAAAATATGACTTTCCATTGCAGAACCCATTGACTTACATGGTAATCAAAAGGAATGCATGCATAAACCTAGTGTTGCCTGTAGTGTAGAATAGCTGGGAGGTTTGCCCTGCACCTTTGTTTTGGTCCCTGTCCTTTTCTATTTTCTCCATATTTTGGACAATTACCATTTTTGTCATAAAAAATCAATATAGTTTAGTCTAATTGAGAATATAACTTGTCACTATATCTAGGGACTAGGAGCATAAAATATAAATTCAGAACTATTTCCATAAAACAACAACAAAAATGCTTGGGTTTTTTTGACTGCTACTTTGGGATGCCCTTTTTTATCGTTGTGCACTTTGAAGTTCACTTTCAGAAAATAAGTGTACTGCCCTCTGGAAAAAAAACTGGAGACATCACTGCAACAAGCAGATACCTGAACTAAAAAATATATATAAATTAGAGATCCAGAGTATCACCACCTGATGAACACTTCTGCTTAACCCTCCCAATAGCTACATTTCCACCAAGTTTCACAACAATCTAAGTGATGGTTTCAAAGCAGATATAGCAAAAACACAAAAATTTGTAATAAATAGAAACAAAATTCAGAGATGCCAACATTCTGAGTGCCATTTTAGGGATATTTAAGTGAGAATACCAGAGACAGAGCATATCAACAAAGAATACATAAGAAAATTCTCAGTTTCAATGCAAGACACACACTGTAAAGTGGTCAAGATTTCAGCTAATTTCAGGGACTCTCCCTGATGATCAGGGAGAGTTGGCATCTCTGAATTTTACAGCACCACCTGTGGAACAAATTAAGATCCAGGAGTCCCCAGATGTGTCCCTATGCAATATGAGCACAATCGGGTGTGTGGTTTTAGCAAATTTTGTCCAAAAATGCCCCTCCCCCCCCCAAAAAAAATCATTAAAAATCCAAAAATCACTGCAGGCAGCACGCCCATTTCAACAAAATTGGTAGAGACTCATCCAAAGTACATCCCCGCCAAGTTTGAAGTGAATCTGGCTTACATTTTTTGAAGAAGAAAACATGATTTGCCATTGCAATCCATTTTCTTAGATGGTAATCAATAGGAATGCATGCATAAACTGAAGGTTGCCACAAGAGGACTGTGACAGTCCTGTGCTAAGCTGACTAAGTTGCCCTATGACCTTGGAAATGAGGTCAAGGTCACTGACCTAGTCTCAATCCAACTTTCATAGAGGGCCATCCCCATGTGCAAGATCAAAGTCACAGTACAAATGGTTTTCAGGTTACTAAACGACCAGTAAAATTCGTGTCAGTAGCCCCGTGACCTTGTGAATAGGGCCAAGGTCACTAATGTACAGTCTCAATCTTTCCTAAATAGAGGACCACCAACAAGTTCAACATCAAAGTACTACCTTCCACAGTTCTCAAGTTACCAAGTGACTGTGACCATTTGAATAAACTTGGTAGAGGCTCACCCGAGACACATCCCCATCAAGTTTGAAGTGAATCTGGCTAACAGTTTTTAGACGAGGTCGAAAATGTAAACTACCATTGCAATTCCCACTGACTTGCATAGTTTATAGGAATGTATGCATTGACCAACAAGTACCCGAATTGAAAAATTTGTTAAATATCAATCTGAGATATGGTTTTGGAGAAGTCAAAAAAAGCAAAAACTAACAAAAATTCATTTAAAAAAAAAATCACAGCCCCACCAGTTGATCAACTTAAGCTCTGGGAGTCCCCAGAAGTGTCCCTATTCCATTTCAAAGTAATTGGCCAAGCGGTTTCAGAGTAGAAGATTTTTTAAGATTTCCCCCAAAAATGAACAAAATAATTCATTAAAACTCCAAAAATCACTGGATCATGACCATTTGAAGAAATTTGGTAAAGATCCACCTAAGACGCATCCCCACTAGGTTTGAAGTGAATCTGGCCAATGGCTCTGGAGATGAGGTTGAAAATGTGAATTGCCATTGCAATTCCCATTGACTTGTATAGTTAACTTTAGGAATGTATGCACTGACCGACAAGTACTCGAATTGAAAAATTCATTAAAAATTAGGGATCCACAGGAACTCCACCTGGTGAACAAACTTGTTGGACCCTTCCACAAAGAACATATCCACCAAGTTTCAGCACAATCTGAGATATTGTCTTGGAGAAGAAGTCGAAAATAGCAAAAACGCACAAATTTTCATTAAAAAAATGGAAACAAATAGCAGCGCAACCTGTTGAACACCTTGTGGTCTGGGGGTCCCGAGAAGTGTCCCTATTCAATTTCAAAGTACATGTACTTGGCCAAGCTATTTTGGAGAAGAAGATTTCTTAAGATTCCCCTCTCCCCCCCCCCCTCCAAAATGAACAAAAAAAATTCATAAAAAATCCAAAAATCACTGGACTGTGACCATTTGTACAAACTTGGTAGAGACCCACCCAAAGCACATCCCGACCAAGTTTGAAGTGGATCTGACCAGCGGTTTTGGAGAAGTTGAACATGTGAATTGTTGACCGACGGACGGAGGACCAATAAGATAAGCTCAGCTAACTGACAAGTCAGATGAGCTAAAAAATTAGAAAAAAAGATTACCAATCATGAGTTATACCACCTATAGTCCATCAACCTTTCTCTAATGAAGCGGATTTTGTGAATATTATAACAATGGATTGTTACTTCAACTTACTTGCAGATATATGCATTTCTCGTCAATGTACCTTACTTTTGAGGCATTTCTGCAGCCGCAAGCAAAACTTTAGTGCAATCCATATCATCCAAGAAATGATAAGTGCTCCTGCGCAAATGTGATTGACAGGTCCTTTTAAACTGCCGGCAAGGCTTGTGAGTAGCCCGCAAGAACACTAATATTGCTGGTTACAGATATAAATACAAACTACACTGCAAGCAAATTTCTTTCAAGAGTAAGGTAATCTGCTCAGATTTGGTTATGTATGAAATACATGGTCACTTTGCCTGATATTTACATAATATTCGTGAAATTCCCTTCCGTAACTCAGGGTTGACTGACTATAGTGAACAGCTTTGTTTAACCCTCTCACAAGCTACACTTCCACCACGTTTCAGAACAAGCTGAGTCACAGTTTTGGAGAAGTCACAAATAGCCTTAAAACACAACAAGAGAGCTGTGTGAACAGCGCATGCTCAGCTGACTCAAGCATTCATCACAATTGCTGCTCTGTACACTTGGGATAGGATCAAGGTCACCCACGTACTGAGTAGGTTTGACCTTTGTAGAAGAACACTTTCTTATGCAACATCAAGGTCCCGGTTCCAGTAGTTCTGAAGTTACAGTGAAGAGTAAAATTCATGCATGTTGCACTGTGACCCCAAAAACGAAGTCAAAGTCACTCATGTACTGTCTGAGCAGGACTTTCATAGAGAAACATTCACATGCGCAACATCACGGTCTTAACTCAAAACAGATCTAAAGTTATCAACTGTGAACAGTAAATTTCATGTCAGTTCTCCTGTGACTTTGGGGATGAGGCCAAGGTCCCATATCACTGGAGCATGACCATTTGCACAAAACAGGTAGACACTTTTAAAAGGGTCATCCCTACCAAGTTTTGCACAAATCTGACCTACCGTACTGGACGCCATAATAGTCTCACCCGCACAAAAGTCGCACCCCCAACTGTGGAGGGGGAATAAGACACCTCAAGGTATGTGCGGCACAATAGTCGCACCCCAAAAAATTTAAAAAAAACGGTCTCCCGGATATCACCAAGAAGAAGTATAACCAGGCTGCTCATGACAAGGAATGAACAAAAATCTGTGATTTAAAGCTGGTGAATAAAGTTAAAATGAAAATAAATAAACTTAAAAACATCCACCTGTGTTGCCTTTTTATTTTGTCTCGGTATGTGAAAAGTGAACTGGAATCTCGCTCCTCACTTTCATGTTGAAACTGTCGTTTTTTGTCAGATTCTCGCTATCAGCGGGCAAAAGCTATCATACAGCTACTTAAAAACATTATGAGTTATCAAACTTTGGTATTTGTTTTAAAATTTTGTCATTTAAATTTCTTAAATCTCGCTGCAAAAACATCGTGGATGATCCACATGCGCTTCCATTAGGGTGCCGCCATGACTAATCTCGTCTTCGAGACTCTCGCGAGATTGCATAGACACAACTGTGTCATGTGACTAACACATGGCAAACATGCATGCTTGTCTTATGAACACTGATCGAACGTATTCCCCCCGTTTTTCTGTCTGCATATTAAACTATGAACAAGAATACGCAGATTATAGTAAGGGTAAGCCTATAGTTATACATTTTATTGCATTAGAGACTTTTTGACGACGATCACAATGTATGTACACCGGCAATGTAAACAAACATGGCCACCGGTCTTTTCCAACGTCAAGACAACTTCCTCCCAGGCTAAGTCCCCGGGAAGTTTAGACTGTAGTCGGCATAATAGTCGCAGGTATGGCTTTGAAAAAAATATTTTACCCCTCCAGCTGCGACGATTATGGCGTCCAGTACGGTAAATGATTTAAGTTATAACCAGTAAAAGAAATTCCCACGTTAAACTTTCCCATTGAAACTTTTTTAAAGATTTTTTACAAAAAAACGTAAAAAATCCCAAGTCAATGGAGCATGACCATTTGCACAGACATGGTAGAGACTTACCCAAGGTACACTAGACGTTTTGGAGATGAAGTCCAAAATGTGAACTGTGGACGACAGAAGGGCGACGGTTGGCTAGTCATAACATAACCTCAGCAGACTGATTAGTCAGCCGAGCTAAATATTTGGAAACAAGAGGCTCATGGGCCCAATGCTTAGCTGCCCACCATCAACAAAAATCATTTTCTGAAATGTATTCAGTCCATGAACTTTGAAAAATGAATCAAGGTTAGTCATATTATGCAATATCAAATTTCCACATGAGACATATTTTTGATACCTTTGAAACCATTTGTCTTATTCCTTATCAAGAAATTGAATTAAATTTCCCTTTTAAAAGTGCTTAATGACATTGAAAATAGATCAAGGTCACAGAATCATTGGGTCATGGGGACCAATAATGTAAATCACCAAGTAGAGGTTTTTAACAAATTTACAAAATCACAGGTCTTTCAACTTCCCAGGTATGATGACCTCACAAAAATACATCAAGGTCACTGATATTACATAACATAACGGCGGTAATGCCCCCAGGACTCCCCCCACCCCACCCGACATGCCTTCCGCCCTTTGGGCCGTATAGGTCACATTTGGGCCACTGAAAAAATTTACGGACATTGTTGGGCCACTTGGGTCTCTGACTGAGTTCGTAGCACTGGCCTGGGTCGACCAGTATTTATTAGAGAAAGACGGCTTAAAGGGTTTTTTTTTTGTTCCATTAATTTTAGGGTTGGTCCTTTTTAGTAGGATCTGTCAGGTTACCGGAACCAAACATTTA
Source organism: Hermodice carunculata (assembly GCA_964020975.1). Taxonomy (NCBI): domain Eukaryota; kingdom Metazoa; phylum Annelida; class Polychaeta; order Eunicida; family Amphinomidae; genus Hermodice; species Hermodice carunculata. The sequence goes on from OZ026612.1 coordinate 59,158,339, forward strand.
TTTTTGTTAGGCCTTGGGTAACTTGGACATTTGTTGAAACATGTTGAAAATGTATGTTCTTTCCCCTTTTACACATTACCTCTTTTGACGCCATTTTAACTTGTTACCTGGGCGCAGCCGAAGGCACTTGTTCATATAAAAATATTATTTCCAACCAGTTTAAAAAGTTCTATAATTTTGTGACAGTTACCAAAGAAAACAGACCAAAAATTAATAGAAAATATTACTACTATACAAATATAGTGCCATCTAGTGGCAAACTTTTGTACTACAACAACCATCTGGCGGGGAAAAAGGCTCAGACAAAAAAAAAAAAAAAAAAAAAAAAAACCATGAGCTTAAAAGTAAAAAACTGTTGGACTTTAACCTGTTCAAAGCATACATGTGCAGTTCTTTTTAAGGGAACACACTAACAGGATTACCATACAACTAGTGTCTAAAATATTTCAAGTTCTGGCGAACTGCAAGAATTGATCATGACTTTGGTAGGTAAAATACACCTTCTACATGTATCTCCCATCTCTCTGGAATTTTCACCAATAAAATTATTTGTAACTTTATGTTTGGTCTTTATAAATCTCATATCTTGATGAATATAGACTATTGTTGGTGTTATTCTCCTTCTGTGTAGTTGTTTTAAGGAGAATCATGAGCTGTTTGTTTGAAGTTCTGGTTGGCCAAACAGTTGGTTGCCCACAGGGAAAAAGTGGTTTTCCATTCGGACTAGTGGACTTCAATTGTAACTTGTCAGACTGTTAACTTTACTTGTCCCAGACAATCAGGCTTGCCTTAATGTCATGCCCTGGTACAACTCAAGCCAATGCTAACTATTTATAGTCAGTTGCCAATTGTATGCCAGTGCTATCCATTAGCCAGTGACTAAAAAATGCGATTTTACAAGTTTTAGCCAAATTGGCTAAGGATATTTCACAATTTATTCAACTTTTGATGCACATATTCATGGGAATTTACTGATTTGTTTTGATTGATTCAGCATAGCTTCAAAATGTAGACTTTTGATCATGGTTCTGGGTTACATAAATCAGTATTTGGCTAAAGAGGTTTAAAACCAAACTGGTTACACTTGTAAAATTCCTAATGCCAGGCCAGTTATCAGTTTTTACCAGTGTGCTTCAAAGTAAGGATTTTCAACAAGTGTCTGTGTACTGAACACTAGCATGACACTTTTTTTGTTTTTTAAAGATTATGAGTCCCCATCACCAAGAAGGCCCTCCAATGTAAGCAATTGTTCAAGCCTCTCTATTTACACTTCACAAGAACAAAAAAAATCCATCACTTTCAGCCTTGCTTTCTCTGTACAGTATCTTAATATCTTGTTGCAAATGATCAGCCCTTTTAGCTCTAATGTTCGGGGACTTTTTCACTTTTCCTCATCAAGCCTGACTGTTTGGTAGCTAGCTGGGTTTTCAAAGTGTATGATGTGTAAATAAATGACATTCCAAGAACACAATTCAAATTCTGTTTCAGTCTTGCTTTCCACAGTATCTTTAACATTTCGTTGCAAGTCAACAGCATTTCTAGTCTTTCTTTTCTTTTGTTTTTAACGTAATCTCAGCAAGTCTGCTTGCCCACTATGATGCAAAGTTTCAAAGTACACAGCTTGAAATTAATGATACTCTGAGAGAGCAAATGCAATTAAAATTCTGGTACTGGAAAAGATATATCTGCCACAACCTAACATACTGAGAGTATTTACTGGCTGTATCAATACATAATAAACACACTGAACATTAGGCTGGCCGGTCATTAGTAACTTAAAAACCATTTCAATTGTTTTAAACCATAGATCCTTGGGCAATCTATACATGTTTAATGATAAACTAAGAAAGTGCCTCAGAGGCAAATGTTCCATTTCAGTGCACTGCAAAATCTGATTGGTTTTGCCCTGTTACTGGGTTCACAAGCAACTGTAGATTCACGGATGCTGTAAATGCTTTACGTACCATATGCTGACAATAAGCCCAGCAATGCAAGTTACATGCTGACATGTGGCAATCTATAATGTGTAAGGTGTTGCAAGGGAAGCTATGCCCAACAGCACACAGCATACTTTGATGTCACACTATAGTCACTTGTTTCCAATACACCAATCAAAGATGAAACTTATTTTTAAAATGCAGGGTGAGAAAATTTGTTTTGAAGCTACTTATGCAGGACAAGTGACACAAAATTTTCACTTGTCCTCCCAGAAAACATCACTTGTGCTCATGAAGTGTACTTTAGGTTTGGTTTTACAAAAAAAGCATGATTTAATGGTAATCACTATGTTATAAAGAGAGTTTATGTGTCTGCCAAGCCAATAAAATTTGAAACTTAACAGATTATGAATTTCGCCAATGAAAATTATTTGTCCATGGGACAAATTCGAAAGTCACTTGTCCTCAAAAGGATTATACACACTCGTCCTGGACAACAGGATCATAGGAATTTTCTCACCCTGAAATTTCACGCACATTCAAATGAATCATACAAAAAACTGAAAATACTACACTTACATTATAAGTTCAACTTTTGTCATTAAGTGGAGAGTACAAATTTAATTTTATATGAACAGTGGAATCTCCCTATAAAGACCACCTAAGGGACTGAAAAATGTGGTGGTCTTAATGGAAATATATACTTTAATTAAAGATAAATGAAAATGGGTATGTAAATTGATGGTCTTAATATAGAAATGGTCTCCTTATGGAAGTGGTCTTAATTGGAGATTCTTTTCCATGTCTGAAATTTGCACTCTCCACATAACCAAAAATGTACTAATTACATACATACACACACAGGTACCTGCTGCATGCAACCCCTGCTGTGAAAAGCCACATTGTCTTTTGTGGCCACTAGATTGAGTATAGGAGTCAGTTTCTTTGTAAATTACCTGCAGGGACAGGCTGCCTGCTAGATGACCAGTTTTTCTTGACTGAAGGGGTGGCCACATACAGTAGGCACCACTGTTTATGTTTAAAATTTGTACATGCTCTGTACAAAATGATCCAAATTGTACAGACATGTTACATTATATATATATATCAGTGCTAGAAATAAGGAAAAATTTTCACTTGTCCGCCAACCAAGTGGAGTCTTATTCTAATTGAACTGTATGTAAATTCTGGACAAGAGCATTGGCAACTTTACTTGTCCGTCACAAGTTTCACTTAGTACGGACAAGCGGATAAGCCCTATTTCTGGCCCTGTATATATATATATATATATATATATTAAATCATGAATTAAAATAACAATAAAGTTTTCTCTGCAGGCATTGCCTTTGGGATCATTTGCAGTCCATGGTTTTTGATTTGAGGCCTGAGTGAGTTCATTTTCTCTCGACATGATGCAGATGATGCAAATGCTCACAAGAAGGATGCAAACCAAAAACCAAAGGCTGGCACAAGGACACCAATGTCTGCAACAACAAAACATTGTCACTATTATGTGTACACAGGCCAATCTCAATAGAGATCTCCATACACTATCCTTAGGCTAGTCCTTAATAGAATCAATCTATCAACACACCACCAGCACTGCTGTCCTGCCCGACACAGGAAATTACTGTCTGCTTTGCCGGAGTTTAAAAGTAAGCTTTTTAGTATGGTTCCTGTTCTTCACCTTTTCAGTAAAAGTGTACCCACACCTTTTATGTGCACTCTAGTGGATTGCAGCCCGTAAACTTTATGCTCATGTTTATAGTATAACTATACAAATGCACAAACATATCATTTATCAGCCAACAGAGCCTGCTGTAAATATCAAAATAAGAATTTATGAACTCTGTAAGTGATAACAGTGATGGGACATCTGTTGTTAGTGAAAGTTGAATCAGGGTGAGAAAATTTCTACATTATGTTGTCTTGGAAAAGTAAAATTTGATGCACAACACGTGAAAATTCGAACAGGGACCACTATGTCTGAAAGGGGCATTTGTCCTCAGACAAGTATACTCCTCGTGGAATTTTCTTACCCTGTCCATCTGCTTGTAAAAAGTTTGATGTTAGGTTTACAACTATAATGTCAGTGTAAGTTTTGACAGTACACTGAATTTTCTCAACTTACATAGAAATATTACTATTCCTAGAATGGAGAGCCATTTAAAACCCTTTCTGTACCCGCCAAAACCAACCGGTAGTAAAATGTTACTTCAGTTTCTCTTTGGTGTTCAGAATAATTTCACCACAAAAAACTTGAATGGGACCTTAGATCTACCAGTTTCCTCCTGTGCCCTACAGGGCTCAACACTAACTTTTCCAGAAACTTGCCCTGACCCCCAATGTTTGATTACTTGACATATTGTGATATCTATTTCTGTATTTTCCATGTTAATTCGGGGCACGCACATCGAAAAATTACAAGCTCTGAACCAAGTATTTTTTTCCAAGATCTAGCTGCCCTGGGCAGTAGTGTTGAGCTCTGCATTAGATCTGGATAGGGTACCAAAGAAAGCTGTTCCCTCAGTTTTAATCCATGAGGGATAGGGTTAAAATATCTAGTCATGTTTTTCATTCAAGTCCTGGTGCTCCTGGCAACTCATACTTTACCTTAGTGGCTTCCTTTCCAACTCCAAGTTGAATTGGAAGTTCCTTGGTTGGTGTAGCACTAGGATTTAGGGAATCCATTTTTTCAACCAGTTCTGGAACGTCTTGATTTGCACTGGGACTAATACTTGGGCTTCCAACAGCCCCTTCAGCTTCGGGCGAGCCCGGCGAACTCGAACTTGTACCTGCTGGACTACTTCCTTGCATTCCGTGACCTGCTAATGGGGTAGTTTTTTCTCCTGTGTAATCTGCTAATCTTTCAGCTGCGGCAGCATTGCTGGAGTCGCGTCCTCCGCCTTTACCGCTGCCTTTCCTTATCATCGTCTGCCCTATCTTCCGGGGAAAGTCTCTGTGGAGCACTATAACCAGTTCATCTGATCGTGCTCCACAGTTATGATCCCTTTTGATAGTTTTAACACACACACAAAAAGATCCAACTCAAATGTGGATCTTAGGATTCCCCTCTGTTGACAGATCAGCTTGTGACTTGGGGGTCCTTTGTGACCAATCAAGCAAGTAGGTTGTTTGTCACACACTTCAATTTGAAGAGTTTGATGTAATTTACACCCTTCAAGGTTCTTAATGTACCCTTGTGTAGCTGGTGTCAATCAAACAATCGATTAACAACAGTCCTGTGATTTGCCAATCCATCAGGGTATCAGCACAGCACAGGTGCTAGTCAGAACAAAGCACTCCACTGGGCCCATACACCACCGAGTTTTGGGTGGAAGTATGGCCACAAAGAGAACAGCGATCGCCTTTGAATAACCTGGTCCTTTAAGTGTCAGATCAAAATAAATGTTTGCAAGTTTTTTCTTTCTGTTTTTTATTATAATGGCACTAACGGAATGTAAGGACACCACCTTTTCTCATGGCCATGTTCTCCACTTCTTTTCCATACCCTTGTTCCTCGAGTAGGGGGCTCACTTGGACCCTTCGGTTAGGGCCGATGATGTTGTGTCTCACCGTTCAGTTGTCAACGGCTGGTCGACTGATTCCTGAAGATTCCTCCTGACGTGCAAATTTGAGGATTTGTGGCGTACTCTTGCTATACCGGCACAAAACGTGCACGGTTTTAGTAGTCCAAATGAATCACACGTTTCTCTGTTACGTCTAACATGGAAGCGAGGCTGTGACCTACTTCGCTAGCTGACCAGCAACAAAACAGAGCACAACATTGCTGCAGATTCCCTCAAAACAAACCTTGCAACCGACTCCTCCTTACATGCAAATAATTCCCGGATATGACCTGTCGTGACTCTACACTCTACTTTTTCGTCACAAAATATTAAAATCCCGAAACGCAAGCACAATACTTGACAGTTGACGCTGAAACTTGCAGTGTATTTTTGCGTCGCACACTGCAAAGTACAAGGGTAGCAGGAGATGCGTAGACAAGGTGCGCACTTGTCCTGCCCTGGGAAGTGACGTCAATCACTGCAGTCGCGTGCTCATTTGGTACCGAAAATTACGAAAATAAACTACCCCTAATTTAAATTTGATTTTACAACTTTTTGGTGACATTCAGATTATTGCTATATCATTTATCTGTAATTGATCATAATCAACATTGTGAGGAAAAGAACATGATTTATTGCAGAAAGAGTAAAGAGGTGGAAGACGTCCCACCAAACGAGCAGGTGCCCGTCAACTTTCTGTTCTTTCCAAATTCCTATATTCATTCATTCTTATTCTAAAAGTACTTATTAATCTCTCTCTTCGTGTGCCAGATAGACCCACATCGAAAGGTGGTAGGCCTGGTATTAGTTCACAGAGGACAAAAAAGCTCCAAGAGAGAGCAGGGGGTAAATTCTATGTGTGTAAAAACATAGCTTACTGAGCTATTTAGCCTGGGCCCAGGAGTTTGAATTAATAACTCAGATAAGCCTTCTATGGAAAATAATTCAAGTTAGGCTATATAATATTTGACAATCATGTTGAGAACTATGTTTATTATACGCAGATAAGTGTCAAAAATGATGCCAATTAAGTCTTGGAAAAGAGTACCTAATTGATTTTTGTCTGCAACAAATCCGTGTTATTCTCTGCAGTTATATCAGAAGTCAAGGGTTTATTACCCTTTCTTTCCTGTGTTTCGCTGGTCAGAAGTCTAATACTGTCTATGATTCGCACAAGCTGGCCTACAACATGTTTTAAACTGTACTTTCTGTCTCATTGCGCTTAAGGAAGATATATGGCACTTGGCTGTTTTATATAACTTTTAAGTTTAGAAAAAAAAATGGTTTCGTATATGATTATTTTAAACCGCGAATTCATTGCCTTCAATAGATCCTTTTGCCCATACAATGTTGTTAAGCCTACATGTAAGTCATCAACTAACAAAGCCAGCCTGATTCATCCAAGGGTAATGTGAGAATGTGCCGAGAAACTTTACTTTCGTTTATATTATATAAGGAGTCAATCGATCGATCCCGGAAGGTCGATCAACGCGACTGAAATTGCCTGAAAGCAATTGTTATGCCAAGCTTTAAAATGGGTGACAGATCTCTAACTGCATGTTAACTATATAGGCCTGAAAGTCTAACATGTCAAGTGTGTAAGTTCCTGGAAACAGTACAATTAAAAGACAAAGAAATTAATGTTCAGCACATTGAAAGTTATTCTTTGCCAAGCAATAACTTACACAGGTTCCGAAAAGTTATACTATAGTACTTTATATCTCTTGAATAGGCTACATTCGAGGATTAGACACCCGTGTAGCCTATGATGAAGGGATGGCATTTGATGCAATATACTTGGACTTCAGGAGAGCTTTTGACTCTGTTCCACACGGGAGACTAATTATCAAATTACATAATTTAAATATTTCATTGGGGGTAAAGTAGTGGCCTGGATTGAATATTATATTAGAGACAGGAAACAGGCTGTTTCAATAAATAGCAATTAATGTAGCAACGCGGATGAAAGCAACAAGTGGGTTACGTGCCTCAGCAGTGTGTTCTTGGCCCTGTGCTATTTTTGCTGTATTTTAATGCCTTGCCCGCGGTAATTTCTTCATCTTTCAAGATTTGTGCACATTAAACGAAGTTGTATCCCCCAATTTTATCATTAATAGAAAGTGATGCACTTGCAAAATGATTTAGATAAGTTATAAATATTGGCAAATAAATGGTTACATGGTTTCAATGAAAATAAGTGTAAAGTAGGCCTACTACACGTGGAAAAGGAAAATTAGATTATCACTATACAATGAATAATAATGCACCGGAAAATGTTACAGAGGAAAAGGACCTAGGTGTTATAGTAACGGATTTTCTATCTTTTTCTAAATGTTTAGGAAAGCACCATCAAAAGCAAATAGTGCATCAGAAAATAATATTTCCTGTGAAGCAAATCTATCTGCGTGCCGATCAAATTTGCATAAATTTAAAAGCTATAGCTTCGGTTTGTGGTTTATTTGATGAGCCTTCAGCAACCTATAAATTAAATTGGGAATCTACCTATAATATCTTTAAAGATATGCAACATTTAAACTTTTTAAAGTGCCCTTAATTAGCATAAATCAAAATTCTACAGCTTTTGTTTGTGGTTCATTAAATGTGCACACAGCACAAAGTTACAAATTGAACTTGGAATGGCATCTCTACATATAATAATTTTGAAAATATTCAAGATTAAAACTTTTTAAAGTGCCCCTTATTAGCTTAATTTAACATTCTACTTTCATTTCTGGTTCATTGGATGCGCATACAGCATGAGCCAATAAACTGAAGTTGGAATGGCATCTCTACCAATAACTGTTTTGAAGATATTTAAGATTTGAAATTTTAAATTCTCCTAATTTGCATAATTTCAAATGTATTCAATCGTCTCTGTGACGTGACTCGACTACATGTTTGGATCTTTGATCATACCAAGTTCGGAGGCTCCTAGTGGAATAGTGTCCGATAAAATTGTTGGACGAAATTGCTGGTAAAGAAGTAGAAGCGGAAGAAGAAGAAACTAGAAAATCAGATTTGCTTCAAAGCAAATTTGTCTGTGTGCCAACAAAGGAAAGTTGTTGCCTTGTACATTCAAATGAACTTGCAAAAGCTAGATGACAGAAAACTTAAAATTTCAGGGGAAAAAACTGCATCAAAATAAGGCTCTTGGCTTGAAAAATTTTCAGTAAAAAAATCAGAAAAAAAATTCTTGATACTACAGAATGTCAAGTGTCAGCAAACAAACAAGATTTGGTCATGTTGTGAAAAATGCTAGCTAACCCTAGTACATTTCTATTGCAACTTTGATTCATTTATAAATCACTGTTGACACTACATCATTTACCTATGGCAAAATGGTGACCATATGGTAGCATAATTTAAATGCTATGTTAGACATGAGTGCAAACAACAAATCCTACTGATGTACATGTACATGTAATTGACTGCTGATGACAGATCATAGTCTGTTGTAAATATGGTCTGCCACAAATATGTACCCGTAAGTCTGCTATTGTTGCTCCTAATTTGCATTATTTCAACTTCACTGATAGGGACACACACTGCTCAGATATTCTGGCCTAAGTGGCGTCTAAGAGCTTAGCTCTGGACGAAATCGATGATGGAGAAACCTAGGATGTGAAATCGAAATGGCACATCTATGCATGATATTTTTGAAGATAGATATATATTCCACATTTAATTTTTTCATAGTCCCTCTATTAGGTATAAATCCAAATTTTACAACTTTTGTTCGCAGCTCAGTACAACACAAACCTATAAATTGAAGTTGGAATGACACCTCTTCCTATCATGCTTTTGAACATTTAAACCTTTCAAATGCCCCTAATTAGCATAAAGAAAAGTTCTATAAGTTTTGTTTGTGGTCCACCGGATTCGCTTAGAGCACAAACACCGAATGTACACAATAATTAGCCAATGACAGGCCATCAAGTTTATTGGAATCACTCTGTCGTACCGCAGACAAAAGTACTGACTACTGATTAGCCAAAAATAATTTACCACAATATACTATACCACATTTGGAAAACAAACGGCAGTGAACAATCACAGTAATTGTGAAAAAATCTAGACAAGTCAGCTGAAATAGTATTGTATTGCAAACATATTTATTTCAAAAACTGGATAACCTGATAGTTACAGAGCAATTAATCGACAGGATCTCCAATGTATGAGTAACACACTTGTTATGTACACAACGCACAGGACATCACAGAAGACTTTGCTAATACAATGTTGAGATTCAATACAGCAAATATAAGCATTGTCAATAGATGAAGCGTCTTGACTCTGTAATATATAATTGTACGGCAGAAAAAGTAACAACATGCAATTCATGTGTGAGATTTGTACAGCCATTTAACATAATTTCTAATAGTCTACCAGGGACAAAATGAATTGAAAGACTTGGCTTGACACCTGGAGCAAGCACATTTACAACAGCATTTACTAGTTTACTTCTTTGAAGATAATACAGCAGGCAATGACAAAAGAAGTGAGAAGTATCTTCGATTGGGTGGCCGCAGGAACAGGCTGCTTATGGGACATATTTATGTCAAACAGATGCGAATTTAGTTTTGACTGACCCAAGCGGAGTTGGGTCTGAACGATTTTAGCAAAGCGTTCTCCATGTGAAAACTGAGAGGGTATTACATCTTGAAAGAATAATAGCTTTTTAAACTTCAATTTTAAATAAGAGAGAGAAGGTGCATTTCTTACAGCACGTAGTAGGTTATTCCATGACCTAATGATTGAAGGGAAAAGAGAAGTATATAAGCGGTCAGTACTGCATTTAAGTTGTATCAGTTCGGCGAGGTTTCTTAAAGGACGACGTGTTTGTACGAGCACATAATTTGGTATGAAGTCGTATAGGTACTGAGCTAGGAAAAAGTTGGTTTACATTTTATATAGTAGTAATCATTTAAAGAAATTTCTCCCGGTATGAAGTGGCTCCCACCCAATTTCTGCCAGCAGACGATCGCGAGAAGTAAATTTTGCAGCTCCAGTACAAATTCTGGCTGCTTCGTACTGCAAACCTTCAAGCAAATCTGACAGTTCTTGGGCGCTTTTTTAAAAAAGGACGCACCTATACTCCATGATAGGGCGGACTTTAGTAAGATACAATTTTTCAAGAACTATTTCTAGAAAATTTGTGTCATTGGCAAAGAGTCTAATGTCACAAGTGATATCATCAACGGTGTCGTTTATATAAACCAGGAACAAATGGAGCCCTGTGGGACCCAAGCCTCGACGGATGACCATGAAGAAGACTGGCCCTGTATGGCAGTTTTCTGTTGACGATTTGTCAGGTAAGTTTCGACGCACTTGAGAACAAGAGGGCATATGCATTATCGTCTTAGTTAGAAGAGTAGGCCCTGGTGCTATACCCGGTCAAAAGCTTTGGAGATGTATAAGAAGACCATTCTTGCCTCATTTTGCAGTTCAAGCCCATTATATGTCTTGTGTACAATACTCACAAGTTGATTCATGGTAGAATCATCGGATACAAAGCCAAAATTGTGATCTGTCAAGAGATTATTTCCCATTATTAAAGTACTCGTGCAGTATATTGTGGACGAGTCTATCAAGAACCTTTGATACATTAAACAGGAGGGATATGGGACGGTAATTCGACTTAAGTTGCATATTTGATTTTTATAAAACTGGGCATGTATTGGATTTCTTTCAATTGCTGGGGAAATCCTCTGATGATAGGAGTTTCTCTAAATCTATTCTCGGGTACAAGCTCCATCCAAGCACACCACCTGTTGTTAAAAATGATACAATCATATATAACAATACAAAAAAAGGCAGAACTATTCAATCAGTATTTTGCAAACCAGTGCAATATCCCTGTGGACGAAAATGCATCCTTCTCCGTACTTTTCAGTAACATACTGATTTTCGGCTTGACCATTTTGAAATAAATGAAAACGGTGTTCTGAAAATTATGTCCTTAATGAGCGTCAGCTCTGCAGGATGTCCTGGCGGTTTTAGTAGTTCCCTAGTTAAACTAACTGCTCCAAGTATATGTAAACCCTTATGTCGTCTGTTCAACTTCAAATCTCAAATTTCAACCGATGGAAATGCTTAATTCTTGCTTTGTCTCGAGTCAACTCTAGGGGTCGCCCACCACGCTTTCGCAATGTGGCGACAGCTGCTGGCGACGAGCATAACTGTAAACTAGAACAGATGATTTGCTGCATAGCAAATCAGTGTGTGGGTCTTCAAAGCTTATTGGTATGACAAGGTATTTCAGTACTACAGTGTATTGTCGGTACGACACTGTACAATGGGTACTTCAAGTACAACAGTGTTTGATCTGTAAAAAAAATTTACGACAGTGTGAAATGGGCACGTCACTACTACAATGTATAACAGCTACAACTAGTTAGCATGATCAACTGGTTTTCAGGAATAACGCTGGAAAGCCACACTTGACATAAAGAAGTCTCAGTGTAACAAGCTCTCAGTCTTACTTCAATACACCTAATTTATCTCTTCGATGAAGGAAAATACTTTGTCAAATTTCCTCAAAGTACTCTAGCTGAACTTCAAGGGGAACAGCAGTAATAGTTTGTACTCTCTCTTTTTTTTTTCTTTTTCTTTTTTGTCATCAATGATCATTTTAGGTGTTCAATTGACAAATTTTCAACATTTTTTCTAATACAAGTATTTAGTTAGAGCTATTTTATGTTTCCAGTAGGTGTTATGATGTGTGATGGCACCTGGGCTACCCTCCATATACAATACACAAACCTGGGGGGGGGGGGGGGGGGGGAGGGGCACCAAGCTGAGATACACAGCATTGGCAGGCATATCATGATGACTAGTGTACTCTGTTAATCACCCTCTTTGATCTTATCAGTGTAGTATATTAGCTGACCGCTGCTTCAGTAATTGAATACACAACCGCAAGAGCTGCTAGCTTGTGTGTATGGATTTCTGCATTTTTCTTTCCTTGTTAATCCTCATTCAATGAGTAAATATCTCAGCTTAGTAACTTCGATTATATGTATACACACTGCTTCATCCACAGTAAAAGTGGAATATGTGTACTTGGTCAGGTATCCATGTTTCACTCAGCTGTCATTGCATTAGCTCTAGCAGTTAGTCCAGGTGACATCACCACCCCTAATTTACATATCTAAGAAAACTTGATACTGCTTATCCAGTTGGGAAAAAAGTTTGTATTTTCTGAATTGGGTCCACATTTGTTACATAAAACAACTCAAAAATTGTGAATTATCACCACAGTACCCCTTTAAGTTCAATTTTACTACATAAACCTCTGTGTAATCCTAGAATTATGTCTTACACATCCCAGACAAGCTTGTGTGCAAGGCTGTCTGGTGTATGTACAGGTACAACCTGCCAGTGTGCATACAGAAGTTATGCAACTTTTACGCATACTAATTGGCAACATCTAAAAAGAGAGCTCTGTCACAGCTGAGGTAGACAACATATTGCTCAAAGCCACACTACATCTTCCACCCCTCCTCTATGGTTCCACTTTCACCAAAATGCCCAGTCTGTTGCTAGGCAACTGGCTATGCCCCAATCTGAAACTAGGAATTCCCAGTCTCAGCTCCAATTCAGATCCAATGCATGTATACATCCACCCAGAAACTGAATTTGCTTCATTTCACTTCATTTAACTGGATCAATCAGCTACACATACAGAGTCATAGAAGATATAAATGGAAGATATGAATGGAAGTGGGGTGTAACTATCATATTTTTCATGACAGAGTCAAGCTTCAGACTATTGTATTTTTACTTTCTCTCACTGGGTGTTAATTACCACCTGTCAGACAGCTGCACAAATCTGTCTTGTGTGCATACTTTTGAATTTATTCAAGATTTGAAATTTAAAATGCCCTTAATTTGCACTAGTGAAAAATTTGTGCTGCCTTCGTTACCAATTCATCTGATGCGTACTAGTCCATAACATAGGAGTAGAAGTTGGAATGGCATCTTTATCTGTTAAAGCCTTGACGTAATTCAAAATTTAAAATTTCCAATGGTGCTGCTTAGCACAATTTTAATTGTTACGACTTTTGTCATTAATTCATTAGGTGTGCAATGGTCAACAACTCCCTTGTAGAAGTTGGAATGACCTGTCTATCTGTTACAGTTTTGAAGGTATTCAAGATTGAAAATTTCAAATACTGCTAATAAGCATAATTTAAATTGCTACAACCTTTTTTTGAGATTCATTACCCATGCAATGGTCGATAACCCCTTAGTAGAAGTTGGAATGACACCTACATCTATAATAGTTTTGAAGATATTCAAGATTTAAAATTTCAAATGCTGCTAATTAGCATAATTTAAATTTATTACAACTTTTGTTTTAAATTCATTAGATGCGCAATGGTCAATAACACTCTAGTAGAAGTTGGAATGACAGCTCTATTATACTTTTGAAGTTATTCAAGATTGAAAATTTAAAATGCCCCTAATTTGCATGATTTTAAACACCTTCATTCCTATGCATCAAAATACCAAACTTCTTGTATGGAGGTACAATCATGCCAAGTTTGGAGTTTCTATGAATAATAGTGTCAGAGAAAAGTGCCAGACAAATTCACTGGTATGGAAGAAAGAAAGAAAACTAGAAACTTTTGATGTGCTTGTCGGCAAATCAGTCTGTGTGCCTAGAAACCTTTATAGATTGCCTATTCAGTATTTCTTTAATTCCTGCAAAAATATTTCTTGTGTATTCACCTGATTTGCATAAATTAGAATGCTGCAGCTCTGCTTCATGTTTCACTGGATGTGGCTGTGTCACAAACCTACAAATTGAAGTTGGACTGACACCTATTTTTATAATAGTTTTGGAGGTATTCAACTTTTAAATGTTTCAAATCCTGCCAATCTGCATAATTTCAAATGCTACAGTTTTTTTTCACTGTCCATTAGATTGACAAGTGTCACAAACTGGTATATACTACTTTAAATTTTGTGTCTATCTGTAATATGTTGGAAAATACAGAGCTTTTCAGATTTTAATTGCCCCTAATTTGAATAAATACATGCCATTTTAAGATAATGCTAAACCTATTGACACTATGAAGTAAAATTTACCACATCAACACCAGATTCCCATGCTTTGTAAATCTTGGGCATAAAATGACTGCAAAAGTGAAATGTGTATACAGTGATATACATGTACATGTGTTTTGAGTACATGTATTTGAGCTCACTATTTACAGGAACAGAAAACCATTTAAGTGACAATCTCTTTTAATATCAACTATCAGCTCACACATTGCCTAATGCACTGTCATACATAGCATTCAAATTCAATATATGTGTTTAACTATTGAGTGTCACCAGCCTGAATGTGTCCGCAAACTAAAGTTGTAAGTTTTCACATGGAGGAAGGAGCTTCCTTCCTCTGTGGTCAGATCGAGGAGGCTTCAGACTATGTGCAGCCTGTCCAGTCAGAGATGAGCTCAGGAGTCTGTGTAAATACATGTACCCGCAGGCTGCCCAGGTAGCCTCCAGGCAACCTATCACTGCCCCCAGCAGTGGTGCCCATCACTGATCATCAATATGATAAGTAGGGTATACAAACACAAGCACTTGGGCTCTGTTGGCCTAGTGGCCAGGCATATTGCTCTGGCTATTTCTTATTTTTTTCACTGCAAAATACTGAAAATATTTCAATATTTTTCATTCTCCTTGTGTTCAAATGTAGAGATAGCCCCTTTCTAACCAGGGCCATATCCAACATGTGTTTCAGGTAGGCACCATGCTACCAGATCTCTTTGTTATTACAGTTACAAATCACATCTTACAAACCACATCTTAGACAACATGGGGTGAATAATAATAATAATAATACGGTGGCTCTCCACTTGTCTGCCGCAGTCCTGTGTCACTCTGTGACACAGGTGGCCTAGGGAAAAAAACAAAAACAAAAACAAAACAAAAAACAAAAAAAAAACAAAAAACAAAAAAAACAAAAAAAAAAACAAAAAAAAAAAAAATCCATCCCTCTCACACCCTATCCCTGCCTCTAAGGCTCAGGCTTTTCCCATGGGAGCCCCCATGGGAACCCTTATAAGGGCTACCACCATTCCCATTCCTTCCCCTCCCTGTACTCTGGGATTCTAATTTAACCTGTTGCCTTCTAACTCTATTATTTCATTCCTTTTCTCCCAGCATCCTACCAGGTAGTCCTGTACATTTTTATTACCTTTCCTGCCTCCCAGAAAGCCACCTTTCATACCTAAAATCCATGCTATACATTCCTCTTCCTCTAAACCCTGAACCTCTTCTAAACCCTTGTAATTGTAATCTTCTCTGTGCAACTTTCTGACAAAATCTTCCCTTATCTCTCTATATGCATCACACCACAACAGCCAATGGTCCACTGTCTCATCTGCCTCCTCTTGTCTACACGACTTGCACTTTCCATTACTCCCTGTTGTCAACTTTTGATTTCTCTTTTCGAGATTGATTACTCCTGCCCTACTTTGAAACAGAAGTTTGGATCCCTTCCCTCCATCCCAACACACACTTTTCTGTGGCTTTTCCATTACCTTGTATGCCTTCAATGTACTTTTTTCCCTGACTCCTCTTTTCCAGTCTTCTTTCCAACCCTCTGTAACAGTCTTACCTATATATACTTTCCAATCATCCACCTCATCATATCCTTTTAGGTCATATTTCTCTGCTAACTCGTCTATGTCTTTGACCCATCTTGTTTTTTCCTTGGCAACCTGATTGTAAACTTTCCTGCACCTCCTGTCTTCACTTATTCCTTGTAAATAACCCCCAGTACTTTAACTTAGCTTTGGCAATTCTATCTGTGATTGTATTCCATCCTAACTCTCCTAGGACTGCTTCTGTTGCTGTACATGGTGGTGCTCCTAGTATCCATTTTCCCATCTCATTCTGTGCTTTCTCCATTCCCTGGATATCTCCCTCACTCACTGAAATCACATCTAAGCCATATATCATTCCTGGTATTGCAACTCTATCCCATAATACTCTTGCTGTGTATGCTCTGTTGAAACTGTTCAGTGCAGTTGCTTTAATCATTCCTTTTGTGTGATTCACTTTCTGTTTAATCTTCTCCACCTGATACCTGAACATGCCTTTACCCGTTGCTTTAATCTTAACACCTAGGTATTCATACTCATCAACCTCCCCAATTTCAATTAACTGTTCCCTACCTTCTGGAATTTGGAACTGCCCAATTCTCCATTTTTTATTTCCATCTGGTTTCTTCCCAAAAGTCATCACTTTACTCTTATCCTTACTAAATTCTAACCTCCATTTATTCCCGTATTGCCTGCTATGTTCAGCATCTCTTGCAGTTCTTTCTGGGACTCTGCCATAAGTACGATGTCATCTGCAAAGAATAGACCTGGAATTTTTAGATCACCTACCCTTATGCCCTTATCACACTCCATCAACTTGTCCCCCAACTCCTTAACATACAAAGCGAACAAAATTGGGGACAGCACACACCCCTGCTTTAGGCCTATATCGAGACTTGCAAGTAGACCTCTACTTCTACCTTTCCTACTGAAAGTGTACAGTCTACATCTTTGTAGAGTGCTTTCAGAATTTCTAGAAAATTTCCACCAAATCCCAATCCACTCAGTTTTTCCCATAGAGCAGCTCTCCATACCCTGTCATACGCTTTCCTCACATCTAAGAATCCCATGAAGACTTTCTTCCGCTTTTGTCTTGCCAGTTCTAAAACCTGGGTCAATGTGAAGATGTGGTCACCTTACCCTTCTACCTGGTCTGAAACCATTCTGAATTTCCCCTAGAAGTCCGAGCCTTTCAACTATTCTACTTAGTACATTATCCTACTGAAAATTTTACCCACATTTGATGAAATCGCAATGCCCCTACACTGATCCAATTGATCTCCTGGGCCCTTCTTTGGGATATATGAAATCCTTTGTCTATTCCATTCCTTTGGTGAATGTAGACAGTCAATGGGTGATAAATCAACTCAAAATGTTTTGTCAACTTGACATTATCATGCAATAAAATGCTCCTTAAGATTAAGCAAACCCAAGGAGTGACCCTACTCACAATGCTGTCCATACTCATTTGTTGTATGGAGTGGAGCAAGCTGAATAGGGCAACAGAGGGACACCCCCTTGTCTGTCTATTTCCTGGAAGACAATTCTCATGATTGAAATGCTGCTTGAGTTTTACTTGCAAAATAAATTTTGAAAGAAACCAAGCTTTTTCATGTTTGTATAGATATTCTGTTTAGAAATTTTAATTGAAATAGACTAGCAGATAAAAAGGCCCACAAGCCCCAGTGAACGCTGCAAAAATCTTTGACAGGTCCGTGTGTTGCTTCCGTACAACCATTTGTTCATCAAGATGTCAGAAGAAAAATGTGGGAAACCCATGCAAAGTTCAGTAAGTAAACTTGTCAACCCCCTATCCAGCAAAGAAATGTATGGTAAGCTATTGATTTTGATAAATTACAGTCTTGGTTTACTTTTTATGTACAACAAAGTAGTTGTGTTCATGCATGCTCTCATTTACCCTGCCAGACACAGAGCTAGTTGAGCCACTTACATACAAGCAGGACTATTTTGGGCAGCACTACATTGCTACCGCAGATCCCCAGCAGACCAACATAGCTCAGCTCTTGCTGGACACACTGTAGTCTCCTTGGTTAAACAGTACAGACAAGTTTGCTGTACCAACACAGCTAGCCCCTCTAGGTATTGAAGGGTAAGCCCACAGAGCACCACTGCCTCTATACTGATAGGTGTGGAGGCCAGACTCTCACAGTTCAATTATGTCTGGTTGCATAAGAGCCTAGCACCATGGAGGTCAAGCACAAGTCAACAAGCAGTTGAAGGACTGCATGTGTGGATTGTGAAGAAATTCGGTGAATTTAGCAGACATTAAAATTCCCCAACTTTTGTTTGCATGCTATTGGATTTGCCAGTTGTCTCAAACCTATATGTGTAAGTTACAACTATGTGTCTATCTATAATATTTGTGAAGATATAGAGCTTTTAAAATTTTAATTGACCCTCATTTGCACAATTTTAATCATCATGACTTTTCCACACCAAATCGGAAAATTTTATTGGTAGGTCAGTTAGCATGGCAAGTTTGGTGGTTTTGGGAATTATAGCGTCTGAGAAAAACTCCTGACAAATTTGGGTGCCATGGACGCGAGGAAAAACAATATGTCTGGGTTGGCACAAAGGCATAAAAACAAAGAAAGAAAGAAAGAAAGAAAGAAAGAAAGAAAGAAAGAAAGAAAGAACATGAGGAAAAACATAAAAGTGTGTATTGACACACACACTTCAAATAGGTTTAGCTATTGTGTATTGAATTGACCTAATTGCGTCAGCTGCTTTCTTTGCTTTCTGTTTAGCCACACAGCACAACCATGTGGGACAGACGGCAGGATAACACTTTTCCAAATACTACCTTCGAAGTTTACTCAATTAACATTATCATGGGCAGACAGACTGCTACACAAATATCCTCTTAAACGAGAAGGAGAGGTGATTTCAATTTACTTTGTTATCAACTGTGTTGTTGGTAATTGTGTCTGGGTGCCAACCCAGACATTTTGGTTTTGCAAGAATTCTTTCTTTCTTTCTTTCTTTATGTCTGGGTGCCAACCCATAGTGTGGGAGCATATATCATGATTTTAAGTCCCGTGGGATTTTGATGAAGATTTTATGCCACCTATGCAGAAATGTTATTTATACCCTAAAGAACATAAAAAACCATGTTGGCACTTTGCCAACCTGTTAGATTCAAAATGGCCGCCATTTTCCAAAATGGCCACCAAACTCCAAACATAACGATATTATATGTTACATAATGTGTCCGAAATGTTCGAATTTATAGATCTAAGATTGAAAATTTTAACCTTTTGTCATCCACGAACATTATTTATGTCTTTTACCTTAAATTTGAATATTATTAGACACCAAAATTTAAAATATCTCAAAAACTTTATCTATATTTTCCATGTTTCTTATAAATGTTTAGCGTTAAAATAGTTGATTTAAATTTTGCCTTTATTTTAGTTGTTACTGGCATCAATGAGGGTATGTATAGCACTGTAGTTATCACAATTCAAGATAGCCACAATTTCCTCAAAATGGCTGCCCTACCGCCACTTCCCACTCCCCACCCCCCACAAGCCACTATGTCATTTTACATAAAGAACCAATATTCTCCAACTAACATTATCTTATAGTTATATATCATACTCCAACCATGTAACAACATTGTGTCATGATTTTCAATCTTGAAACTTAACACCAGTTGTTACCAACCAAATTTCAAGATGGCTGATATGCTAAAAAATGCATGCATAAAACCTATGCATCAAAACTTGTTGATATTTAACTATATCTCTCATTACTCTTTTAGTCTAGATCAATACTTTTTCCACATCTGATCCAAGATCATCAGTTCAAATCATTGTTCCCTATTATAACTTACTCGTTGTTTGAATGCATTTTGCAGGTCTGTATGGTAGTATTGATGTGCTGAAAGAATGATTCCCTGTATAGTAGCTAAAGTGGTGGTCCAGGACTAATGCGTGGTGCTGGCATGCTGATGGGTGGATCTGCATGAGCTAACTGCTTGGAGAAATAGTGTCCCAAGTGATTTTAGATTACTTGCTGACTCTTCATTTATATTGAAAGACTGAACACATTCTTGCCAAAATCCAAGCACATTTATTTCCAAAGACTTTTCTTGCACAATGACTGTAGCAAGGCCTCTAGATATTCTTGATTAACCCCATTAATTCCGGAGTTTAGTTCTCTAATTGCCCTTAAAGTGGCCAACTATATAAAAAATCATTTCCTTTCATGTCTTCAATTAACTTTTGTCCACAGAAAACATTTTGAATAACAATTATAGATGACAGCTAAACAGAGATAACATACCCCACGAATGTACAGCTGTTCAAAGCATGGAATAGGTGTTTAGTGCCCACCGCATAATAGGAAAGTAGCGTTCAGATAAGGATTACCCTCGGCGCCCACAACGTTTTTTCCCGAATTCTGCATTTTTTTCTTTGTTTTTTTTTTTTTTTTGAGAGAGAGAGAGAGGGGGAGAGAGAGAGAGAGAGAGAGAGAGAGAGAGAGAGAGAGAGAGAGAGAGAGAGAGAGAGAGAGAGAGAGAGAGAGAGAGAGAGAGACTTTGCAGGTGTCATAATACGGTGTAACTGCACCAAAAATTTGATGAAGCTGTGATGAATCCTTCTTGAGATATTATGGTAACATGGTCCACTTCTCTCTCCCTCCCCCTCTCTTTGTATGTTAACCAATACTCTGAAACCTGTACTATTCCAATTTGTTTTGTTTGTAATGAGGATTCATAAAGTATATTTGTATGTAATTATGTTATTTTTGTCTCAGTCAGTTCAACTGTTCTAACACACATGTGGTGCTTTGTTCTGAAGCAAGGTGTTAACTTACCAATTAAATTTATTCAGGTGGCCCATGCGAGAACGGATGTTTTCATCCTTAGCTTGGTCATCCTGACTATCTGTTCTCTGTGGTAATAATGTACTATTTCTCCTATTTTTGGTTTTGCATTTGTTTATATATATTTCTGTCATTATTGCCAAACAATTGAAATGTATTGAATTTATTGGTGAATAAAAGTCAAATAACTACTTCAAAAGTTTTATAACAAGTTTCAAAATAATGAGAGGAAGCTGGTTTTCAATAGGAACATAGTCCTTCATAATGTGCATCTCTAATGAAATTTGTTTGTTTTTTATAATTTTTAAATTGACAACAGAAAATTACATTGTTCATAAATACACTGGTTTCGTACATTATCTGAATCTGCCTTGATACATTTCACGCTCTCGGTCAATGATTAAAAATTCAACCACAGAACTAAACATGCATTAATTTTCTTCTCTCCCCAAACCTATCACCATCATTATTTTCTGTGAATATTCAATTTATCTTTATCTTTCGCAATCTCTGATGAAAATTTGATGAAATTGCGATAGATCCTCGTTCAGATTTTATGGTAAAATTGTCTCCTTGTGCGCCACTCAGACGGCCTTGAAATAAATACTTTTAAAGTTTCATACAAAGTTTATAAATACCAAGAGGATGCTTTTTTCTTAGAGAAACCTGGTCCATCAGAAGATGCATCTCTGACAAAAATTTTGTAAAGGTGCGATCAAAATTGTTTGAAATATCGAGGTAGCATCGTCAGGGTTGACACCACTCAGACGGCCTTCAAATAAATACTTTAAAAGTTTCATAAAAAGTTAAGAAATAATCAGAGGAAGCCTGTTTTCGATAGGAACCTGGTCCATCATAAGGTTCTTCTGTGACAAGTGTTTAGTAAAGCTATGGTGAATATTTTTGGAGATAATATGGTAACATCATCCCTCAGACGGCCTTGAAATAAATTCTTAAAAAGTTTGATTTAAAGTTTAAAAATAATAAGAGGATGCTAGTTTTCAATAGCAAACTGGTCCATTACAAGTTGCATTTCCAATAAAAATTTGGTACAACTATGGTGAATATTTTTTGAAATATCAAGGTAACATTGACAAGACGGATGAACCGATGGACTGACGATGTAGATGACAATACCTTCAAGCACTTTATGTGCCGAATGTAAAAACATACCAACTCTATCAGCCTATACTCAGCCAGATTGGGTCAAACACCCAGGTAAATATCAAATCTGGGCAGTATCTAACAGAATGGAAACTTTTGTAGTCAGAATTTATGTGTTTATAAAATGAAATTTACTAAATTTGGTCGTAAGGTTCCCCCCCACCCTCAATGCAGTACATTCATCCCACCTAATAATAATGCAAGGTGCATCTCAGCTTATCCTACTAGCTGGTCATTGCCATGTACAGCACATGTGAAACAGATCACATGTCACTTGTGTACTACAGTTTGATCTTGGTGAACTTCTTGCCTGTGGCTCAACTGGCATAAATGATAGATTTTGGATGAAGTACCAAAAGTAGATCTAACATATTGATGACTCTGGAATTATGATGAACTGCTTTCATCTTCATCGTCCAAATGAACAAGCCAACTGCTATGGCAGACTGCCACTGTATATGGCAATCACCAGATACGGCCAGCTTCCACTGTGTAGGACAGTCACCAGCTGGACACTACAACTCACAATATGAGAGTGACAATGATGAAGATGAGAACGATGATAGTTGAAATAGCTAACTTAATCACACAAGTATAAGCTTGGTAATGGAGATGATGATGTCATATAATGTAGCAATACACTTTAATGTGTCATAATGTTGTTTCAATGTTTACTCACAATACGAGTGTGACAATGATGAAGATGAGAGCGATGATAGTTATAATACTTATCCTAATCATACAAATATGAACTGGGTAATGGAGATGATGATGCCATTTATTGTAGCAATACACTTGTTTCATAATACTGTTCCAATGTAAACTCACAATATGAGAGTGACAATGATGAAGGTGAGAATGATAATAATCTAAAATAGGTCCCCAGTCACACTGGTATGAATTTGATAAGGGAGGTGATGGTTCCCTTTATTGTAGTAATATACTGGTGTCGTAATATTGTTTAAAATAAAGTCATTTATCTCGGTTCGGTTTACATTCTTTTGATCCAATGATTTGATACTTTTAAGACAAATATGAGCCTAAATTGACTAAGATTCAATTTGAAAATAAAAATCCAACTTTATAGCTGGGAGTTATGAAAATAAATACCCAAATAAGGTGCTTTATACTGCAAGGACCTTTCCGGGACCTGTAATTGGACAAAAATTAGAAATTTGGCAGCCATTTTGAAAAATGGCGGCCATTTTGAATCTAACAGCTTGGCAAAGTGCCAACATGTTTTTTTTCTGTTATTTCAGATGTATTTAACATTTCTGAGTAGCTTTTATAAAATCTTCATCAAAAGCCCACAGGACTCCATATGCCCCCACACTACCAGACATACTATTTTCTCAAAATTATTTCTTCTTCATCTTCTTCTTGTTGTTCTTCTTGTTCTTGTTGTTGTTGTTATTATTTTTGTTGTTGTTGTTGTTGTTGTTGTTGTTGTTGTTCTTCTTCTTCTTCTTCTTCTTCTTCTTCTTGTTCTTCTTCTTCTTCTTCTTCTTGTTCTTCTCCTTGTTCTTGTTCTTGTTCTTCTTCTTCTTCTTCTTGTTCTTCTTCTTCTTCTTCTTCTTCTTCTTCTTCTTCTTCTTCTTCTTCTTCTTCTTCTTCTTCTTCTTCTTCCCGCTACATTATTTGTCTGGATCTTTCCTCAGACACCGTGCAAGCTATACAATGTTTAAACTTGGCATGGTAACAGAGCTAGTAGGGAAGTTGACTGTCTGATTTCGAATAATCAACATGTTTAAAATTATGCAAATTATGGCCTTTCTAAATATTAAATATTAGCTCCATATCTTCCCAAATATTGCAGATAGACACAAAATTTTAATGGGCACAATAGGTTTTTGACACCTGCCAATATAATGGAGAGTAAATGAAAGTTAGAATTTGAACTTATGCTAATAAAGGGCACTGAAAAATTTGAAAGTTGAATATCTCCAAAACTATTATACATAGAGATGCCATTCCAACTTAAATTTATAGGTTTGTGGCAAAGCCACATCCAATGAACCATGAACCAAAGTTGTAAGATTTTAATTTGTGGAAATTAAGTGAATGTGCAAAATTTAAATCTTGAATAGCTTCAAAACTATTAAAGATAGAGGTGCCATTCCAACTTCAATTTATGGGTTTGAGACATAGCTGCACCAAATGAACCATGAACCAAAATTGTACAATTTTAATTTATGCAAATAAGATTAATACAAGAAATTTAAATCTTTAATAACTTCAAAACTATTATACATAGAGTGGCATTCCAACTTCAATGTGTAGGTATGTGACATAGCTGCATCGAATGACCATAAACCAAAGTTGTAGACTTTTAAATATATGCAAATAAGGCAAAGACACAACATTAAAATATTGAATAGCTTCAAATTTGTTAAAGATAGTAGTGTCATTCAAACTTCACTTTATAAGTTTGTGACATGGTCAAGAACCAAAGTTGTAGCATTCTAATTTATGCAAATTAACGTAATACACAAAAATTTGGATAATGTTGAACAATGGCAAAGTGTAGCATTTCAAACTGTTCTCATTTTGAAGGAGCCCAGACAGATTTGCTGTGAAGCAAATCTTCTTTTCTAGTTGCAAATCTACTTTTGAGTATGAGTTTTTGAATGTCACCTACCGACTTGATCGAAAACTGAACCCATTCGTGGTCAATCGTTGCTCGATTTAGTATTTGTAATTAAGAACTGTTGACAGCAGGATCAGAAATTTCTCACCTATTGCCACGCGCGACCATGAGTGCATTTTCGTATCTACAAGTGTTCAACTTCATAAAAAGTATAGCATATAGGAAGGTTATTTGGAACTACTCTCAAGTTGATCAGGATAAAGTTCGTGACTCATTAGTAACTGCGCCATGGGACGCTATATGTTCATTGACGGATATTTTTTGGAATTTGTAAGTTTTACATCTTTTTTAACGTACGCAGCGTCCTATTGCATTCCTCATAAGGAAGAAACTACCAAGCCACGTTATAAACCATTTATGACTGGTGCTATGCGTCACAACATGAGAGTAAGAGATTGAGCATACAAAAAGGCAAAAAAAATCTGAAGAAGAGGACGATTGGAATTATCATCGTCGCTTACGAAACGACGTAGCGGCCATGGTAAGAAAAGCCAAACAAGACTATTTTAATAAAGTTTATGCAATTTCAACCAACAAAATGACAGAAACTAAAAATGGTGGCAAACTCTAACGGATTCATGTGGTTGGAGTAAAAACAAGCCCATTTCTTCCATTATAGAAAATGGAGCTATACTTTTAAACTCTTTTGACAAAGCTTATACGTTAGACAACATATTTTTCATCTCAATGTGTAGTATACGATCTCTCTGTCGATTTACCTGACCCAGCCGTGAAAACCGACCAAACTGTTAGACACATTTCGATTGGTGGCCAAGACGTTTATGAAGTGCTAAAAGGTTGAAAATATGTAAAAAAAAAAAAAAAAAAAAAAAGGTGGACAGGATGGTCTCCCAAATAAAGTACTACGGCTTTTCACTCCATATGTCCATGTGCCTCTAGCCAAAATCTTCAATCTGTCCTTTATTTCATCGACTTTTCCACGTTCGTGCGAAAAAGCCAATGTATGTGCACTTTTTAAAAAGGATGGCCCTCACTATACCAAAAACTATAGACCTGTATCTCTATTATGTTCTTTGTCCAAAGTCTTTGAAAGTTCTATATTTAAGAGATTATATAGTTTCTTCACTTCAAATGATCTCCTGACTCATTGCAAGTCTGGTTTAAAAAAAAACCACTTGATTGTAAGCTTTATCAACTACTTAACATTGTTCATGAGTTACATCTTGCAATTGATCAAGAAAAAGAAATACGAATGGCGTTTTTAGATGTATTTAAAGCTTTTGACAAGGTTTGGCATCGTGGTCTCCTGCATAAATTACATGAACTAGGAATTTGTGATCCTTTGTTGTCGTGGATCAAATCACATGTAAGTTACCGAAAACATCGAGTTGTACTCGATGGTTTTGCATTCGACTGGGCGTCAATTGAATCTGATGTTCCTCAGGGTAGTGTATTATGGCCTTTGCTATTCCTTGTCTTTATAAATGATTTGGCAGATGATTTAACTTATAAAGCATATTTATTTGCTGATGACACATCTTTACTAGGAATAGTTAACACAACCGAGGAAAGTTCGGTTCACTTAAATGAGAATTTGTCCGTGGTTAAAACAAGGGAAAAAGTGGAGAGTTGACTTCAACCCTAACAAAAGGAAAAAGCCATCACATGAATCGCTATATTTTTTTTCCAGATGAGCCCGTAAAAAGAATCCAGGGGTATAAACATCTGGGCAGCATTTTGACTAAAAATCTGTCCTTGGACATTCACATAAATTTCATAAGTAATGGAGCTTCCGGTCATCTGGGTAGCATTAGATATCTTTCTCCTTTTCTTGCATGTAATGCTCTTGAGAGCATCTTTACATCATTCTGGAGTATGCCGCACTGGTCTTTGGTGATGGTCTAAACAAATGCAAACAGATGTTGGAGTCAGTCCAGTACAAAGCTGTCTTATGCGTTTAAGGAGCATTAAAAACGTCTAGCCAATCCAAAGTACCAAATTGGTTAGGCTGGGCCACCCTAGAAGCCAGACGTAAATATTTAAAACTCGTTCTTTACTATAAAATTGTTAATGGCCTGTGTCCTGAGTATCTGCAAAATTTGATTCCAAATGTTAATATGAATAGAGCAAATTATGCCATGCGCAACGTGCAAAATTTCCGTGACCAAATACTTGCATTGTCTCGCAAGTTTGCTTTGGAAAACTCTTCATTCCGTCGAGTGGTCAACTCTGGGTTACACTGCTATGAAGTGTGAGAAATGCTCCTGCATTAAATAATTTTAAAGCTTCAATCAAACTAGTCCACTTTCCTTCAAAACTGCTCCATCTGAGATATGGGCCATGTAGAATGGACATTTTATTAAACCGGCTGAGAGTGGACTTTAGTGCCACCTCTTTTTTCGTAATCTTTGTTACTCCCCAGCTTGTGACTGTCGCTATCGGACTGAAACAGTGACTCATTTAATGCGGCAGTGTCCATTTTTTGATGAAAATAGACAAACTCTCTTGACAAGGGTTAGTGAAATTCTCGGGATAAATGATACCGGTGTTTTACTTGACAACTTGCATCAGTCTGAAAAATTAAATTTAATATTGTACAGTACTCCATCTGCTTCATATGCTACCAATTGTTCTGTATTAGACTCAACAGGGAAATAAATTGTTATCACCTTAAGGTTTCAGCGTTTTCTAATGGGAGACGATACTGGTGATAACGGTTAGCCATATGAGCAGTATTATGTTTTTTGTTCGGTAATTCTTATATTTTCGCCAATATCATGTGGTTTGACATATGTACATATATATATATATATATATATATATATATATATATATATATATATATATATATATATATATATATATGTTTATACAGCAACTGTTAAGTTGGTTCATGTATTATTTCTACGCTCAGACTGATTCTTTCCCTAAATACTGGTAATATGTTTTTCTCTAACTTTGCACTTGCAAGGGTTCCAAATGTACTCTGTTTTGTATTTACACGTGGAGAGAATTAAAATTAGACAGAGGTTACTTTTCTCATCCTCATTGAAGAAATAAAATTTATTAACAACAACACAGCAGGCATTTCATAACCCATCTTGTTCCAGCTTATCACAGGGTGTGAAGTGGTGGGTAGCTGTGGTATGTATTTTGAACTTTTCCCATGCATTGTTGTCAAAAAGTGAAAACAAAATTTGGCCATTTCAATGTACAAGAGTAAGGAGCCAATATGTGCCCTGGAGACATTTCTAAGTGTGACATTTCACCCACACAGCAGGACATACTACAGTCTACATATATGACTGGCCCCTCTCTATTTCCAGCCACCATACAGGCTGTGCTGTGGGGTATGGAAAACTTTACATGTATTTTCTCCTTCTGTCGCACGTTTTGTTTTTTACATGTACGAAGTTTCATGCTCAAGTCAACACTTCAAAGAGGCATATTGACTTTTCCAGGTCTTACCTTGCTCTCCACTTACAGAGAACTTGTTGCCTAGCGACTTGCCCATACCCTGAACTGCACTTTTGAGACAACAGATGTCACTAGCCATGTGGCCAGCCCATTTTGTTGCTCAGCAAGCTCGCCACACCCTGACCTGAACTTTTTTGCCACCAGATGTCCCCAGCTACCAGACCCATTTTTGTTCCTTGTGAAGCTTCAAATGACCCTTATTTTCATCATTTTCAAACTGTTCTTCCTCTTTGTAAAAAGGCTCGACTTCATGTATGGATCTATAATTGTACCAAGTTTGGAGTTTCTAAGTGTAATAGTGTTCGAAAAAATGCTGGTAAAGAAGAAGAAGAAGAAGAAGAAGAAGGAGAAGAAGAAGAAGAAGAAGAAGAAGAAGAAGAGGAGGAGGAGGAGGAGGAGGAGGAGGAGGAGGAGGAGGAGGAGGAGGAGGAGGTGGAAGAAGGAGGAGGAGGAGGAGAAGAAGAAGAAGGAGAAGAAGAAGAAGAAGAAGAAGAAGAAGAAGAAGAAGAAGAAGAAGAAGAAGAAGAAGAAGAAGAAGAAGAAGAAGAAGAAGAAGAAGAAGAAGAAGAAGAAGAAGAAGAAGAAAGAAAGAAAGAATGAAAGAAAGAAACCTAACAAATACAGAATGTCTGTGTTGGCACACAGACATGATAAGGGATAATCAAACGAACTTTTTCATATTTGTTGCCAGATTTTGTACTTACATTGTATAAATCATGTTAGACCACACTTAGAATACTCTGTACAAGCTTAGTGTCCCTTTGGACAAAACGATAAGGATGTCTTAGAAAAGGTCCAGGGAAGAGCCACTAATTAAGATGACTGCCATAATTTGCATAATTTTCAAAATGTTCACTCTTCTTAATGAAAAAAGCAAGATTTTATGTATAGAGGTGTAATCATGCCAAGTTTGGAGTTTCTAGGTGTAATAGTGTCCGGGAAATTGTCGGACAAAATTGCTGGGAAAGAAAAAAAGAAAGAAAGAAAGAAAGAAAGAAAGAAAGAAAGAAAGAAAGAAAGAAAGACATCCCATAATCACTTTCTGTAAAGAAAGACATCCCATAATCACTTTTCTGTTAGTGTTCAATCGTAACAATGAAATCATAGGCCAAGGATCCACAATTACCAAAATACACTGGTAAGGTAAAATGTCAGTTTGACCTTTCAAATTCACTCGTGCCCAAAAACAGTAATCGTGGGCTTGGGACCCACCATTACCAAAAATTTAGCCAATATGTCAGTTTTACCATTCAGGTTCACTCAAAGTCAAAACTAACGACACCCAAAGAGACTCCATCGTGTTACACTACTCACTGGTCACGCTTGACATAAAATATTTACATAAATGATTTTGTTTAAGAAACTTATAAACCAAGTTGTGGTATTGAGTTTGGACATTTTATTTTGTAAAAAATTTAGTTTTAATGGCTGACACAGAAGAAAATTAAAAAACAATGTTCAATAAACTTTGCACTTGGCGCAATAAGTGACGCATGAAAACCGACTAATTAAGTTCATTTTCGATAGACACATAGGCGTAAATTAAATTATAATTTTGATATTGATGGGAATGGTTTTAGACACAGTGGAGATGTATAAATACATAGGTTTTTACTTTGATGGGTACTAATATTTTCAAGAAGGAAAAGAACGTGGGGTACAATATCAAAATTTAAACCCGTTATGAATGTGCAATTTAAAATTTCGACTAAATTATGCGGTTCCGGTGTTGCACATATTTCAAACTATTTTCAGAGTTCTTGGAAGATGAAAAAACATACATGCTGGATAAAATTCAGAATATGCCCGTTATATATATATTTTTGGGTGAACACTCTCAAATACAAACACTAGGATTACAAGGTGGTTTACTTAGGTTGGACACGGACATATTAGGCTATGGGCAATGTGTAAAGCGGGCACATATTGGACATATTGGAATCGTCTTCTTCACATGAAAGAAGATATATTTTGCTTAGGAAATTTTTGAGTCGGACATATTCTAATGATATTGGTTGCGCACATGCTGTTTCGGTGTAATATATAGATCTAGTGGGCACTTCTTCCCGGTCCCAAGGGTGCCCCACTGTAACTGTAAAAATAAACATTGGAATCGTGTGTACATCTAAGAGTAACTTTTGATGATATTCAACTTTTAAAATGTAAAATACCTCTAACTAGCATGATTTCAAATGCTACAAGTCCTCCATATCATTCATCAAATACTTGTACCAACAGCAGTTTGTTTGAAAATATTCAAGATTTGAAGTTTAAAATAGTCCCAAGCGGTATTCAATGAAAGCAAAGTATGCATGCCTAAGTTTGGGAGCAGACGTGCTGATTTGCTTATACAGGCAAGTCAAACCCTTTTTCTCAAAGTATTACAGAAAGGAAGTGTCAGCCCAACTTCAGCTATTTACTTTATGTCATAGATGTATCCAATAAAATCAAAATGAAAGTTGTAAAAAATTGAATTTATGTTAACTTTAAATGTTGGATATCTTCAAAAGTATTCTAGATAGAGGTGTTTATTGTTACTCCAATTCATTGGTGTATTAGCACGTCCAAATAAATGAAAATAAAATTTGCAAATTTTTAATTTATGCTAATAAGGAACACTTGGAAGACATTCATGCTTGATCATTTCAAAACTGTTACAGATGAAGGAGCCGGCCAAAATTTAAAGTCAAAGATTGTGTTCAAGGCACCTTTGACTGAAGTATTGAACAAAAATGTTTACATTTTAAACCATGCTATTTTTCAAAGCATGCAAACAGACAGATCAAGCAAATCTTATTTTTCATAGTTTAGTACTGTTTTGTGTTCTTTTGTATAGACTGTTATTTTCAATGAGCTTTTCTTCGAGGGCTGCCAACATCGGAATGTCTAAATCCTGGACAAAGTATACGCGTAAGTGCATGGAAGGCGGCCGCACGGCGCGAAGTACCACTAGCAGATCCGGGGACATTCTCCTATAGCCCACCCCACTCCCGCACTGCTTTTAAGCAATCTGGTGCATTCTGTGGATAAAATCAATGCACTTCTCCACATAATATTGATCCCCAAAATACATAATCATAACACATATCGAATAACACACTAACAAAAAAATGTTTGACATTGACATAAAATGCCTAAAATATATGAAAGGGCTGATCAAAATCAAATGACCCGAATCCAGTAATGTTGGCTACCCTTGTTGTTCTTTGGTTCTATTTAAGGTGGCGAACTAGTGAAGACCAATCAAAAGCTCCATAGTTTCACTTGTTTTATCTGCTTCAAAATTAAATTGAAACACCATATAAACTATATATTTCCTGAAAGAAAAGAAAGAGGGATTATACACCAATTTCAATAACTCTTGCTTGTATTGAAAATTTCAAATGGAATAGTACGGTATGTATTCTAAAAAAGTGTTTTGCTTTCTTCATACCGTCAATATTTTTCAACTAATCAAAGAATAGATTAATATAATTTTATTTTTACAATTTCATTAACAAATTTGAATAAACTATTTCTTTAAAAATAAATATGATACAGAAAAAATGAAACACCTTTTTGCAATGCATACCCAACTCTTCCATTTAGCACCAAAATAATTGATTCAGCATTACTAGTGTCAGTTCCATTTTTTTTTTTAGTTAGAATTTTAATTAAAATTTAATTGCTTATGTATTTAGTCATATCTTTTGAAATATTGTATTTAAGCAAAAATTGACTTTAAATATGTTGGAGTGTAATATGTTAATGACATGAGATGTGATATTCAAGTAAACTGAGGGCTGGGAATTTCACATTTGTCATCATGTTTTACGAACTATTAAAGTGTGTACAAGTCTCAATAATAAAGGAAAGTCAATCAGTCAGGTCACACCCGGTTCCAGTCTTGGAACAGGGTACACTGCCAATATGGATGACTTCTATTTTGCAGTTTGCCTAACAAGCAAGAAATGGCTGTTATCATCCTGTCCAAATCACAAACCCACCTTAGTAACAATTCCACTGAGAAAAAACAGAGGGCAGCACAGGACAACATCAAAGCCTTGTATCAAAACACAAAAGCATGGTTTTGTGCGCAGACGATACAACAGTTAAATATATAGCCATAAATTCCCTGTCAGCGCTAGCATCGTGTTTGTCTGCACATCATTTTCGAAATAAATATTTTGGGAAAAACAGCTCCGAAAAGTTATTGGCAAGCAGGATCTACTCTGGGGTTCTTTCATCACAGCCAGACAAAATATTATCATACTCGCCCAATTTATTCTCAATAATCAATTTAAAATGGAGAGAGAGAGAGAGAGAGAGAGAGAGAGAGAGAGAGAGAGAGGGAGAGAGGGAGAGAGAGAGAGAGAGAGAGAGAGAGAGAGAGAGAGAGAGAGAGAGAGATACTACTAATGCGTTCTAGCTGAACTAGAGAGAACATTATGCCCAAAGGTAACTTGTGGTTGGCTTTGAGAAGTCATTTGGTGGAAAGATGATGATGATGATGATGGTGATGATGATGATGATGATGATGATGATGATGATGATGATGATGATGATGATGATGATGATGATGATGATGATGATGATGATGATGATGATGATGATGTCTGTGAGCACAAAACTCCATCAAAAATATGTTGGTTTCCAGCATGTAATTTTCCCACAGTGAGACTACTTGCCAATTGTTACAGAGTCACACACAAGCTATTCATCATTGCAGAGATAATGTCTATATATATATATACATATATATATATATATATATATATATATATATATATATATATATATATATATATATATATATATATATATACTAACGTACCTACGTACGTATGTATGTATGAATGTATGTATGTGTGTATGTATGTATGTATCTGGATCTCAGGAAAAGCTGGGCTTGTCGTGCTGGGGTTCCTTTTCAATGTTACGACCATGATCATTAAAGTGTGTGTGTCAACACACACTTTTTTGTTTTTCCTGAAATTCTTTCTTTCTTTCTTCTTTCTTCTTTACCAGCAAATTTGTCCCCCACTTTTCTCGAACACTATTATACATAGAAACTCCAAACTTGGCATGATTTTACCTACATACAAGGAGTTTGACCGTTTTATACAAAGGAATGAAGATGTTTAAAATTATGCAAATTAGGGGCATTTGAAATTTCAAATCTTGAATATCTTCAAAAGTATAATAGATAGAGATGTCATTCTAACTTGTACTAGGGGGTTATTGACCATTGCGCATCCAATGAATTTAAAACAAACGTTGTAGCAACTTAAATTATGCTAATTAGCAGC
This sequence comes from Hermodice carunculata, assembly GCA_964020975.1. Classification (NCBI taxonomy): domain Eukaryota; kingdom Metazoa; phylum Annelida; class Polychaeta; order Eunicida; family Amphinomidae; genus Hermodice; species Hermodice carunculata. Next base: position 59,191,852 of record OZ026612.1, read on the forward strand.
ATTTGAAATTTTAAAACTTGAATATCTTCAACACTATTATGGATAGAGATGTCATTTCAACTTCTACTACGGGGTTGTTGACCATTGCGCATGTAATGAATCTAAAACAAAACTTGTAGCAATTTAAATTATGCTAATTAGCAGTATTTGAAATTTTCAATCTTGAATATCTTCAACACTTTAATAGATAAAGATGTCATTCCAACTTCTACGAGGGGGCTGTTGAGCATCGCGCACCTAATGAATTTAAAATAAAAGCTGTAGCAATTTGAATTATGCTAAATAGCACCATTAGAAATTTTAAATCTTGAATAACTTCAAAGCTATAATAGATAGAGATGCCATTCCAACTTATACTCCTGTGTTATGGAATAGTTGTACATTACCATACCAATATGCTTTGAAGACACACACACTGATTTGCTATGCAGCAAATCATCTTTCCTAGTTAATTCTTGTATTCATATCCTGCCTGGCTGTGTGATGAGTACTATTGTTATTCTTTCAGTTTGATCATTACGTTTGCTGAAGGTTTGTATATTTCTAGACACTGGTACCAAAACCAAAGTCGAATGATGTTTACCATTTTCTGTGTGAACTTCCAGAATGAATATAATTTGTTGCATGTTCATGAACATCAGTCATCAGCATATATTAGCACAGGCAATTAAATATGGATGAAAGTGTTTGGGATCGAGTCTTTTGTGGTGTGTGTTGCGTTGGTGTTATGCAGGTATTTTACGATAGGCCTGCATTAAGGTATACACTGTCAGTGAGTTACATTTGACAAGTAACACCTGTCATGTCAACGATGACTGACATGCTGCATGAACAACATACCGCGCACAAAGTTAATAATGCCCCTCTATAATAGAACACCACAGTATTACTCAAACCATGGCTGTCCACCCGGAACATTGTAGCAAGATTTTGCTACAAAACTCTTCGAAATTGCTACAGATTTCTCAAAAATAGGTGTTCATGTAAAGCAGTGGAAAAGTGCTACAAGCAAAGAAAAGGTTACTACAGAGGTTTTCAGCTGCACAGCAATGCAAACAGTCAAAGTGATATATCTGCTTTACCCAGTTTTGATGTTGCGCACAGATTGCACGATAGGCCCGCCTGCGTGAACACCAAATGTATCTTTTGATACAAGATACAATTAATTAATCTATGATCTGTATCTATACGTAGTTTTCAAAACAAATAACAATGGCTTTCCGCAGCTATCACGATAGATTCCGACAAAATTTAGACCAACATTTAACAACAACGTTTTGGGCGGGATACATCCCGTTTTTTGCCTGATTTTAGCAGTTCCCTCGTTCTCCCGTTTGAGAGACCTTTCTCCCGTCTCGAGATTAAAATGTGTCTATTTTTTCTCAACAAGTTTTTGTTGAGGAAAATAAAATTTTGTTGAGGTTAAAATGCGTCATTAAAAAATCTGGGATTGACCTTTTTTGCTTGTGCCTATGCAGGGATGAAACGAAGCTGCCTTTTTCTCTTTCTGATGAGTTCCTTGATCTAATCTTATTTTTCATAGAAATTACCATGAGATATGTTCTAGCATGTACCATATTATCGCAACATTTCCAAAAATCTTCCCGAATGGAGGGGGGCCTAGCTGTCCCCTCATAAACCCTCCCTCCGCTTCGTGCCCTCATCTCCCAGTTTGCCAACCATCAGTAAGGAGATTTTTCCCTGTCACAGACTATCTGAGGTTGGAGTCTCTGTTCAAATGTCGGGATAAAATTGGAAATAAGAAAATTACATTACAATTTGGCCACAACTAAATTCATATTAAAATAATCTAGATATTAATTTTACAAATTCCTTTCATGACACGTACTGAGGAATTTGCTAGCAACAAGCTAACGGTGATGGCAATATGTAGTCATTCTCTGCATTCTCCCTGGGCCGTTCGTGGTTGTTGAAACACGGCCCATGATCCTTACAGTTTTGAAACCTACATGTAGTTCCCCTATTGACTAGTATTGTCACATTCTGGTAGCAAAAATGTCCCATGCTAAACATTGAATTGTAAGTACTCTCTGAAACGGTCTGCTAGCTGTTAATAAGTGTCAAAATCATAGAATTGCGCATACTACAGTTTTGTTTTTGTTTTGTTTTGTTTTTTACCCTTGTAGATTTTGTGACACCCCCCCCCCCCCTTGCATAGTCGTCATTTTATGCCCTCCCTCCCCCATATGAAGATAGTGAAATTTTGTGACCCTACACACACTCCCCCCTTTTTGTGGCCCCGCCCCTATATCCCGAGCCTCCTCCCCCGCTCTCCGGTAAATAATGGGAGCCCCCTAAATCAATAACTCCACATAATTTTAGTTGCAGTCTGAGCATTTAATTTTGTGGCAGCCACACTTTATTGACGTAATTCACATGTACATACATACATACATACATACATACATACATACATACATACATACATACATACATACATACATACAAGCTTTATTTTTACTCAGTTTTTTTTTTCAACGAAGTTACACCAGTTTCCCAGCTATTTTGACCGAGTGTGAATAAATAATTAGACAAAAGTGAAAGCAACTTCCCACAATGATGAAAAGATAAAATATGTACCACATGATAGCAAATGATAAAGTCTTTGATTGTTCCAAAATTGTTTGGGATGCAGTTCTAAAGTTGATGCATAAACGATTCGACCATATAATCCCATTCACGTTCACATTGTATTTTAATGTTATTTTATTGATGTTCGTCTTTAATAAAGCAATCCTGTCACGTCGACTGTTCATTTTTTGTGTGCGCAAGTTCACGTGGCCACCAAAACAGGCTCGGAATCGAGGCTAACTGCGTGTCATCTAAGAATCTCTGTGATTGGTGTACTGAAAATAAATATCCAATGATAAGCGCACTTGCAAGAAGTGTGGTATTGACACGTAAATCGTAAACAAGTTTCACAAATTTGGGTCGTGGAGTCTCTCGGCTTTGTTTATTGACCCAAATCAGCTGGGCATCTGAGAACCAGACGGTACTCTGGAGAAGTCCATCTTGAAGAATCAGCTGTTAACATCTTGGTTTTGAGCATGGACGTATTTCAGTGAAGTTTGCAGACCAATCCTCCACATTGCAGAAGTTATTCCTGGGTGTGAAACTTGTGGGTCAGCGGGCCAAAAACCCGTGCAATCCCCACATCACGGTCACACGGAGCAACTTCCACGAAGGCAGGAACTTCGTACACTTCACTTTTGGTAACAGGTTTAGCCAGTAGGACACTGTGGGGATGTCAAAACTGTACCAGACCGTGTATTCTTGTCTTCAAAAGGTAGGGTGAACAGGATACTTATGCACCAGTCAAATGCAACCCGCAAGTCACTCACTCCACAGAGCCTCCAAGCTTGCTTATGTTAAAACAGGGACATCTCCCGCCTGTACTGTCAGTGGGTACTGAAATTGAAAAGTGGAAGGGCGAGCGCCGAAGGCGAGAAGCACAGTTGGCGGGGGTGGGAGGGTGGTCATGGTGGTGGGGGGGGGGGGCAGGAGTCCAGCTCTCCCAGAAAAAAATTGAAATTTGTAACTTCATTTCCTGCATTTTGGACCATTTTAGGCACCATTGATTTTCACTCAACTGCTCAATTAAAGCTAACAAAAGTAAGCCACATCACACGTGTGTGGAATGACGGAAAGTGCTGTTGGTTGAAGTACGTCAAACTCAAAGTGGAATGCAAGAAACTTGGATTAATGCAGGTTGTACGAGACCTGATTCTGAATTTCTGTAGTTAATAAAGTAAAAGAGCATTTGCAAAGTATTTATGAAACTAAACGGCAAGAGCAAATTTATGCCAATGGCAGTGGTAACACTTCCCACAAATTACGTGCAGTACATTTGTAAGTAATTTTATTGACCTTTAAGGAGTCGATGTTGACTCCTAAGTCCCACATGAAATACAAGCACAGTAACAATGTAATACACATAAGGTACAGTTCTCACAACACACAGTGCAGTAATGAAATAACAATATGCTACATCAATAGACGGAAGTCCGCAATTAACTTCCAAATGACATTGTCTAGAGACGCCACTTGCTTGTCTCAGATTGAACATTTTAGTCTAAATAGAAGTAAAACAAACTTCATGTTAGTACTAGTAGGATAGTTCAGTAACACCTGATACTAGTTTACTGCAATTATGAATACAATGAAATCATCAAAAGTACTGATATGACAGTCTTCAACAATAGAACTAGACTACATGCAATATAATCCTGAAAAAATACTGACATGAAAGTGTTCAATACTACACTGAAGTTTAGAGAGCACCAATGCAAAGTGACCAGAGGAAACTAGTGTACCGTATGGTACCCAAGACTAATGCTTTATACGTGTAAAATGTACATGTTTTTAACATGTTTAATCTTAAGTTGCTTTGTACCCTATGACACAGTAATTGTGATATTTCAGGGCAGTTTCCTTCAAGCATACCTGAAGATCATCATACAAGTAAAATCTTAACAGTCTTCAATAATATAATGATAATGCTAATGCTCAATTTAATCCTGAAAAAATGCTGACATGAAAGTCTTCAATACTAGAGAAGTTCATAGAGCACCAATATATGACTAGGGGAAACTATTGTACCCTATGGTACCCAAGGCTAATGCATTCTACATATAAAATGTATAAAATGTCTAGAAGTGACTAATTTACCCTATTATAGTCAAGACTAATAATGGTTTCAACATATAAAATGTACATGTTTTTAATCTTTACTTTGTACCCTATAGCACAGTAATTGTGATATATATTTCAAGGCAGTTCCATTCAAGCACACCTGAAGGTGGTCATTCAAATAAAATCTGAAGTGTTTCACATCTCGCCAGCAATATTTAATTGGATTGTGAATAAGCATAATCATTACAAGCTTGTAACACATACAAACAACCTTCAGTAAATAGAGATGTGGTTTCATCTAGATAGACAAATAATAATAAGTTATTTAAATCTAAAAAATTAAACCTGGAATATCTTAAAAACTGTTATAGGTATCAAGGTGCCATTCTAACATTGATTCACAGGTTTGTGCAGTAAGCACATTCAATGAACTACAAATGAAAGTTGTAGAATTTTAATTCAATGCTAATTGGGCACTTTGAAAGTTTAAATGTTGAATATCTTCAAAATGATTACAGGAGGAGGTGTCATCCATGTTCAGTTCTGGACAAAAAGACACAAATATAAACGTGGCGGACAAAAGTTTTATTGCAACTTTTGATTCACTTATGAGTCACTGTTCACACTACAGCATGAACTGGTGACAAAAATGGTCACCATATGGTAGCATAAAAGTGTTATGTCACAAAACAACAAACTCTAGTGATGTAGTGACTGCTTATAACAGATCATAGCCTGTTGTATGTTTGGTCTATCACAATGCCCCTAATTTGCATTATTTTACCTTCACTGATAGGGCCACACACTGTTCTGAGATTCTAGCTTTAGTGGTATCTGAGTGCTTAGTTCTGAACAAAATTGATGATGGTCAACTCTAGGATGTGGAGTTAGAAAAGCACACCTGTGCATCATAGTTTCAATGATAGACATTCAACATTTAAATTTTTGCAATCCCCTTAAAAGGTATAAATCCAAATTCTACAACTGTTGTTCATGGTTCACTGGATGACCCACAGCACAAACCCAGGAAATCACTTCCTGGTAGTCATTACCCTATTCTGCAGTCCAAACTCTAAACACTCCATAAGCTAACCTGTCACTGTCTAACCTACAAAAATATGGAAGTACTATTGTCCACGCTCTTCTGCAGAATTTTGACATGGTCACCATTAGCCCCAATATATTAAAGGGTCTCCAGTGGGTAACTACTCAGAACATGTTTTGGAGCATGTACAAGTACATGTCTCTCTGAGTAGTGGCTCCTTGTCTTTAGCTAAATATTCAGCAAAGGCAACCCACGAACATAATAATAAATAAATATGAGCGTGCCAAATGGTGAATTAGCTAAATTAGTGAAGCTTTGCTTATAAATGCAGAGCTTCAATATGAATAAAGATTACACATCAAACTGAACATAATTATTAAATTTGTATAGTACAAGTTAGCATAAGAATAATTTGACTTACCCCAGAGCTAGTATGTACCCATAGCTTTGCCAATTACAATTTAGATGTATAAGGCAGCAACTTTCCTTAGTAGGCACACAGGCAGATATGCTTTGAATCAGATCTTCTTTTCTAGCTGCAGAAGTGTCATGGGAAACACAAAACTGCACAGATATTTTTGTAGTTATGTAAACTTGTACAACTTCTGAAAAAAATCTAAATTTTGTTCAAGCTATTTACTATTATTTACTTGCATACAAAATGACACACAGATGTTATGCAGCTGAATGTTTACCTAATAACTGGCTCATAAAATTAAGTGGTACATGTATTCAAATTCCAAATCTTTAGGTCCTAGCATTTTCAAACATTTACACTTTAAAGTTTGTATTAATATTTTTCAACATGTTCATACCGATTTTTAATTTTTGAGCATCTAGTGATATCAGCTACTCAAAAATATGTGTCGCACATCCTGCATGTTCTTTCCTCAAAACACATCCGTACTATGCATTTTCTGTTCTGCATGGTACCTAATAAAGTACATTGTCAGAGCCAGATCTTTTCTTCCTTCCTTCCTTCCTTCCTTCCTTCCTTCCTTCCTTCCTTCCTTCCTTCCTTCCTTTCTTTCTTTCTTTCTTTCTTTCTTTCTTTCTTTCTTTCTTTCTTTCTTTCTTTCTTTCTTTCTTTCTTTCTTTCTTTCTTTCTTTCTTTCTTTCTTTCTTTCTTTCTTTCTTTCTTTCTTTCTTTCTTTCTTTCTTCTTTCTTTCTTTCTTTCTTTCTTTCTTTCTTTCTTTCTTTCTTCTTTCTTTCTTTCTTTCTTTCTTTCTTTCTTTCTTTCTTTCTTTCTTTCTTTCTTTCTTTTCTTTCTTTTCTTTCTTCCTTCCTTGTTGCTTGCTTTCTCTCTCTTTCTCTCTCTCCTTCCTTCTTTCCTTAATAGGGCAGATAATATGCAGTGAATAATGCTAATGGTAAAGAGATAAACAAGAAATAACATGTATTATTTATTAGTATAACCTTATGAACCCGGTAGACCAAAATTTAGGCTCACACGTACGTAATTTGCATATAATTAACATAATAAATGCTGAACAGCAGGGAATATATTGTTATGATATGTCTTGGTCTAATGATTAAGTTAGTTGATTGAAGTATGTCTCGTTTTATGCCCTAAGGAGTGGGTAGATACCAGCAGGTGGCAAATGACCTTGCAACCGGGTCAAAGGTCATGCTTTTCATCTTTATCCAACATGAAGCATAAAGCTTTGCATGCGTAAGGTTGTTTATCAGTCATTGTGTATGACATCAAACTGGTCACATAATATATATCAAAATGGAGCTGAGGACCTCTGGTCTTATCTCATTTATATTTTTATTTATTTGGAAAACTAGAAGCCCTAAATGAAATATTTCTTCAAAAATATGAATTTTTTTCATCAAAAATTATATTGCAGCCATTTTGAATACCAAATATATATGCTAATTAGCTTGCATAATGTTGAAAAATAATGAATTATATAATGTACATAATAATGTTGTTTGTAGTCTGAGGATGGCAAAAATATATAGTTTTAATGTTTTAAGTCAATTCCACAAATCATAATTTACATGGTAGCCTCCCAGGATCCCAGGGTTCAAAAGGGTAAATGGAAAATCTGTGCTCAGCAAGGTAACACTAAATTAAAGGTAAATTGCCTCCTTGTTAAAATTGTAATTTGCCTCCAAAGCAGACCCAAGCTGCATATTTTCGCTACTACACAAGTGTAGTAACACAGAACTTGGTCTGCTTTACAGGCAAAATTGTAATGGTGTGAAAGTGAATTTCATTGACTAATTCAATTTTTGCAAAATTTTGCATGGCAACTAGAGTAAACTGGCTCACTTAAGAAGTAAACACATGTGATTAAGGTGGATAAATGTTACAAATTTGCAGTAAATTAGGGACCTTTGTTGCATTCTTAGTCTCGACTTTAATAGGTCAAGAATTCCCCTCTTGACATAATATTGCTTGGCCTGGTATTGTCAGTTGCATTCTGATCAACAAAAGCATTTTATGTGTGTTGCACATTCCAATATTAGCATTTTGATTTTGCCTTGCAGTTTGCATGATGGGAATCGGAAATATTATCATATTTGAAAATAAAACTGTCAAAAAGTTTTACAGTTTAATTTTGAGCAGCTACATCTGGCATTCTGATTATCACATTAATGCTGAATCATTCTTTGCATTGTACAATTCACTTTATGACCCTCATGTCAATGAAAAAAAGTGCAACTGAATAGAAGAGGCATATGTCCACTAAAAGGATACCAACGTAGAGAAAGGCCATGGTTATCAATCAGACGAATTACTGTGAGTGAACACAAGGAGATAAAAGCAGAACATAGTTGGTTGTTCTATAACATCAACAGGTTCAAAGTTGTACTTTGTCTGAAGAAAATTTGTTCATACACAAGAAAATTGTATCAACTGGGACTTTTTCACATATAGCAGAGGGTAAGATACCATAGAGGCATAGTCTGATTATACAACTTGATATCACCTGAAATGTATGAACAAATATGTACACACTACTATGCTGATGCCTGTTTATAAATGTAAATATTTGAATGTGAAATATGTAACCAACTGTTTCATGGAGGAATCAAAATGTTGTATTACTTCCATATTTTAACTGTATGTAGATTTGCTGTGCTGTCAACTGCATTTCACTGAAACCACAAACAACATAGGGCATGCATATTAGTGGTGCTATCAGGCTGTGGCTCATATCAGTCAACAAGGATGTACTGGCTTGTGCGTGTATCAAACATGGCAAAACATGGTCCTGTTGCCCAAACTTGGAATAGGAACACA
>OZ026612.1:59201006-59260006 GCA_964020975.1 Hermodice carunculata
GTCACACACAAGCTATTCATCATTGCAGAGATAATGTCTATATATATATATACATACATATATATATATATATATATATATATATATATATATATATATATATATATATATATATATATATATATATATACTAACGTACCTACGTACGTATGTATGTATGAATGTATGTATGTGTATATGTATGTATGTATCTGGATCTCAGGAAAAGCTGGGCTTGTCGTGCTGGGGTTCCTTTTCAATGTTACGACCATGATCATTAAAGTGTGTGTGTCAACACACACTTTTTTGTTTTTCCTGAAATTCTTTCTTTCTTTCTTCTTTCTTCTTTACCAGCAAATTTGTCCCCCACTTTTCTCGAACACTATTATACATAGAAACTCCAAACTTGGCATGATTTTACCTACATACAAGGAGTTTGACCGTTTTATACAAAGGAATGAAGATGTTTAAAATTATGCAAATTAGGGGCATTTGAAATTTCAAATCTTGAATATCTTCAAAAGTATAATAGATAGAGATGTCATTCCAACTTGTACTAGGGGGTTATTGACCATTGCGCATCCAATGAATTTAAAACAAACGTTGTAGCAACTTAAATTATGCTAATTAGCAGCATTTGAAATTTTAAAACTTGAATATCTTCAACACTATTATGGATAGAGATGTCATTTCAACTTCTACTACGGGGTTGTTGACCATTGCGCATGTAATGAATCTAAAACAAAACTTGTAGCAATTTAAATTATGCTAATTAGCAGTATTTGAAATTTTCAATCTTGAATATCTTCAACACTTTAATAGATAAAGATGTCATTCCAACTTCTACGAGGGGGCTGTTGAGCATCGCGCACCTAATGAATTTAAAATAAAAGTTGTAGCAATTTCAATTATGCTAAATAGCACCATTAGAAATTTTAAATCTTGAATAACTTCAAAGCTATAATAGATAGAGATGCCATTCCAACTTATACTCCTGTGTTATGGAATAGTTGTACATTACCATACCAATATGCTTTGAAGACACACACACTGATTTGCTATGCAGCAAATCATCTTTCCTAGTTAATTCTTGTATTCATATCCTGCCTGGCTGTGTGATGAGTACTATTGTTATTCTTTCAGTTTGATCATTACGTTTGCTGAAGGTTTGTATATTTCTAGACACTGGTACCAAAACCAAAGTCGAATGATGTTTACCATTTTCTGTGTGAACTTCCAGAATGAATATAATTTGTTGCATGTTCATGAACATCAGTCATCAGCATATATTAGCACAGGCAATTAAATATGGATGAAAGTGTTTGGGATCGAGTCTTTTGTGGTGTGTGTTGCGTTGGTGTTATGCAGGTATTTTACGATAGGCCTGCATTAAGGTATACACTGTCAGTGAGTTACATTTGACAAGTAACACCTGTCATGTCAACGATGACTGACATGCTGCATGAACAACATACCGCGCACAAAGTTAATAATGCCCCTCTATAGTAGAACACCACAGTATTACTCAAACCATGGCTGTCCACCCGGAACATTGTAGCAAGATTTTGCTACAAAACTCTTCGAAATTGCTACAGATTTCTCAAAAATAGGTGTTCATGTAAAGCAGTGGAAAAGTGCTACAAGCAAAGAAAAGGTTACTACAGAGGTTTTCAGCTGCACAGCAATGCAAACAGTCAAAGTGATATATCTGCTTTACCCAGTTTTGATGTTGCGCACAGATTGCACGATAGGCCCGCCTGCGTGAACACCAAATGTATCTTTTGATACAAGATACAATTAATTAATCTATGATCTGTATCTATACGTAGTTTTCAAAACAAATAACAATGGCTTTCCGCAGCTATCACGATAGATTCCGACAAAATTTAGACCAACATTTAACAACAACGTTTGGGCGGGATACATCCCGTTTTTTGCCTGATTTTAGCAGTTCCCTCGTTCTCCCGTTTGAGAGACCTTTCTCCCGTCTCGAGATTAAAATGTGTCTATTTTTTCTCAACAAGTTTTTGTTGAGGAAAATAAAATTTTGTTGAGGTTAAAATGCGTCATTAAAAAATCTGGGATTGACCTTTTTTGCTTGTGCCTATGCAGGGATGAAACGAAGCTGCCTTTTTCTCTTTCTGATGAGTTCCTTGATCTAATCTTATTTTTCATAGAAATTACCATGAGATATGTTCTAGCATGTACCATATTATCGCAACATTTCCAAAAATCTTCCCGAATGGAGGGGGGCCTAGTTGTCCCCTCATAAACCCTCCCTCCGCTTCGTGCCCTCATCTCCCAGTTTGCCAACCATCAGTAAGGAGATTTTTCCCTGTCACAGACTATCTGAGGTTGGAGTCTCTGTTCAAATGTCGGGATAAAATTGGAAATAAGAAAATTACATTACAATTTGGCCACAACTAAATTCATATTAAAATAATCTAGATATTAATTTTACAAATTCCTTTCATGACACGTACTGAGGAATTTGCTAGCAACAAGCTAACGGTGATGGCAATATGTAGTCATTCTCTGCATTCTCCCTGGGCCGTTCGTGGTTGTTGAAACACGGCCCATGATCCTTACAGTTTTGAAACCTACATGTAGTTCCCCTATTGACTAGTATTGTCACATTCTGGTAGCAAAAATGTCCCATGCTAAACATTGAATTGTAAGTACTCTCTGAAACGGTCTGCTAGCTGTTAATAAGTGTCAAAATCATAGAATTGCGCATACTACAGTTTTGTTTTTGTTTTGTTTTGTTTTTTACCCTTGTAGATTTTGTGACACCCCCCCCTTGCATAGTCGTCATTTTATGCCCTCCCTCCCCCATATGAAGATAGTGAAATTTTGTGACCCTACACACACTCCCCCCTTTTTGTGGCCCCGTCCCTATATCCCGAGCCTCCTCCCGCTCTCCTGTAAATAATGGGAGCCCCCTAAATCAATAACTCCACATAATTTTAGTTGCAGTCTGAGCATTTAATTTTGTGGCAGCCACACTTTATTGACGTCATTCACATGTACATACATACATACATACATACATACATACATACATACATACATACAAGCTTTATTTTTACTCAGTTTTTTTTTTCAACGAAGTTACATCAGTTTCCCAGCTATTTTGACCGAGTGTGAATAAATAATTAGACAAAAGTGAAAGCAACTTCCCACAATGATGAAAAGATAAAATATGTACCACATGATAGCAAATGATAAAGTCTTTGATTGTTCCAAAATTGTTTGGGATGCAGTTCTAAAGTTGATGCATAAACGATTCGACCATATAATCCCATTCACGTTCACATTGTATTTTAATGTTATTTTATTGATGTTCGTCTTTAATAAAGCAATCCTGTCACGTCGACTGTTCATTTTGTGTGTGCGCAAGTTCACGTGGCCACCAAAACAGGCTCGGAATCGAGGCTAACTGCGTGTCATCTAAGAATCTCTGTGATTGGTGTACTGAAAATAAATATCCAATGATAAGCGCACTTGCAAGAAGTGTGGTATTGACACGTAAATCGTAAACAAGTTTCACAAATTTGGGTCGTGGAGTCTCTCGGCTTTGTTTATTGACCCAAATCAGCTGGGCATCTGAGAACCAGACGGTACTCTGGAGAAGTCCATCTTGAAGAATCAGCTGTTAACATCTTGGTTTTGAGCATGGACGTATTTCAGTGAAGTTTGCAGACCAATCCTCCACATTGCAGAAGTTATTCCTGGGTGTGAAACTTGTGGGTCAGCGGGCCAAAAACCCGTGCAATCCCCACATCACGGTCACACGGAGCAACTTCCACGAAGGCAGGAACTTCGTACACTTCACTTTTGGTAACAGGTTTAGCCAGTAGGACACTGTGGGGATGTCAAAACTGTACCAGACCGTGTATTCTTGTCTTCAAAAGGTAGGGTGAACAGGATACTTATGCACCAGTCAAATGCAACCCGCAAGTCACTCACTCCACAGAGCCTCCAAGCTTGCTTATGTTAAAACAGGGACATCTCCCGCCTGTACTGTCAGTGGGTACTGAAATTGAAAAGTGGAAGGGCGAGCGCCGAAGGCGAGAAGCACAGTTGGCGGGGGTGGGAGGGTGGTCATGGTGGTGGGGGGGGGGGCAGGAGTCCAGCTCTCCCGGAAAAAAATTGAAATTTGTAACTTCATTTCCTGCATTTTGGACCATTTTAGGCACCATTGATTTTCACTCAACTGCTCAATTAAAGCTAACAAAAGTAAGCCACATCACACGTGTGTGGAATGACGGAAAGTGCTGTTGGTTGAAGTACGTCAAACTCAAAGTGGAATGCAAGAAACTTGGATTAATGCAGGTTGTACGAGACCTGATTCTGAATTTCTGTAGTTAATAAAGTAAAAGAGCATTTGCAAAGTATTTATGAAACTAAACGGCAAGAGCAAATTTATGCCAATGGCAGTGGTAACACTTCCCACAAATTACGTGCAGTACATTTGTAAGTAATTTTATTGACCTTTAAGGATTCGATGTTGACTCCTAAGTCCCACATGAAATACAAGCACAGTAACAATGTAATACACATAAGGTACAGTTCTCACAACACACAGTGCAGTAATGAAATAACAATATGCTACATCAATAGACGGAAGTCCGCAATTAACTTCCAAATGACATTGTCTAGAGACGCCACTTGCTTGTCTCAGATTGAACATTTTAGTCTAAATAGAAGTAAAACAAACTTCATGTTAGTACTAGTAGGATAGTTCAGTAACACCTGATACTAGTTTACTGCAATTATGAATACAATGAAATCATCAAAAGTACTGATATGACAGTCTTCAACAATAGAACTAGACTACATGCAATATAATCCTGAAAAAATACTGACATGAAAGTGTTCAATACTACAGTGAAGTTTAGAGAGCACCAATGCAAAGTGACCAGAGGAAACTAGTGTACCGTATGGTACCCAAGACTAATGCTTTTAGACCTGCGGCATAGAGGGCCCTTCGGGGGTCATACCCCAACCCGTGGTATAACAAGTTACAACCTATATTTTCTTATAGGTATATATGTCCTCTTCATGAAAAAATAGGTTGTGGAATCTGAAAAGCGTTTTACCATATATATTTCTGCCCGTTTCCATGACAACCTATGCCATTTCTGAGACAACTAAAATTTGTCCTTAAAAATAATAACTTTGGTGATACTGCTTGTGGAAAGGCTAAATAAACACCAAACTGTGCTCAATTGCTCTAATATAGTCACAAAATACAGGGTTTGTTCAAAGTGCCTAATTATCATATGTTAATTTATGCAAATATATGAAATTTACATCGAAATTAATTATTGTGCAACGGATTACATACTGTATTTACTAAGATATAGTTTCGTTTATTTAAAAAAGGCAAAATTATTAGGAACAGTACTCATACAAGTTTTATTTATCATGTTTATATGAGTATACCATATGCATATTAATTAATATGCTAATATGGCTATCATGTGTCATCTTCCCTTAGGGAACCGTCATAACAATTGCCAATACAACTGATCAAGTAAGATAGTACTTTGTACCGTGTTTTCTCACCTACACGTTATTTACAGTGAACCATCCCATGGAGTCCTGCAACATAGCTAATGTATCTCTGGCATCAAACTATAATTCAAGATGCCTTTTAGTAAAGGAAAACAGTATAAGTACATGAACACACTAAATACAGAAAGCTGATCAATGATGGTCACAGTTTGGAGATTCTACGCTAAGATTCAATCATCATCATCCTCATCATCACTGTCTATTTCAGTGTCAAAAGTGTCATTTGCACACTCATGTCCAAAGCATGCACATAATTCTGTACAATTAAGTCCTGTCTGGAGGCAATGGCACTTTCTTGCGACAGTACACTCAATATTGGTGCAATACATATGAGTCAGGTTGCGGACTTCCAGTGGGGCTAGCTCATTGGTATACATCAAAGGCTTGAGGTAGCCATCATGAGACATTTCCCAGCCGTTACCATTGTTACCCCACACTTTAGGGTTAGGAATATGACTGTTGTATTGGTATCTTTTTGTCCAAAACCACTTCCTAGTAGTCATTACCCTATTCCGCAGTCCGAACTCTTTACTCTCCATAAGCTAACCTGTCCCTGTCTAACCTATATACATATAGACGTACTATTGTCCAAATTGCACACGTTCCTCTGTAAAATTTTGACATAGGCTGTATTAGCCGAAAAAAATTAAAGGGTCTTCGGCGGGTAACTACTCAACATGTTTCGAAGCCTTTTACCCGTACAAGTCTCTCTGAGTAGCGGCTCCTTGTCTGAGCTAAATATTCAGCAAGGACAACCCACATAATAATGAATAAATATAAACATGGCAAATGATGAATTAGCTAAATACGTGAAGTTTTGCTTATAAATGCAGACCTTCATTATGAAAGAAGAATACCTGGCAAACAAACTATAATTACCAAATTTGTGTAGTACAGGTTCAGTTAAGAACAATTTGACTTACCCCTGAACCAATATGTACCCTTTCTAGCTGGACAGCTTATTCTAGTTAAACCATCCGCCAGTGTTTAACTGAAGTGGAAACAAGCTGGGGCATTATATTCAGTCCCAGTGATTGTAAAATAAACTGTTGCAGCTAGACCATCTGTATAAACCAAGGGAAATCCTAACAATGACTGCAACAATGTACATCCTGCACCAGAAATATAAAACAAACTCCATGATGACACCTCCTCCTCAAACAATTAAGCTCTATTTCATTGCCAACCCTGAGTCAATGTATCAACGTAATGTGTCAGGTTTCTGATATTTGAAAAAATACTGTCACTTCTGAGTATTTTTTTTTTTAATATTGAGTAAATGTGCATTTAGGCATGTCAGAAAAGAATGAAAGTCATCGGCATTTATGCCAAAAACATGTTATCAAAACAATATTCCTTAACAGGATTTTAAGTACAATTAAGCAAACATGTAACAGTCGTAGGCCGCTGCTTGCTACCGATAGTCATTTGTATTTCAGTCAAGAGAATGCAATGAAAATATTAACCAGATATCAAGTACAATTAGGCAAGCTTGTAACTGTCGTAGGCCGCTACTCGCTACCGATGGCCCCTGGGGGTTTAACCTAAGAGAAAACGAGCTAGCCTAAAATGTCTGAAAGGTGAAAATTAAAACAGAATGATGCCAAAAGATAAAATTAAGTCGAAAAAAAGGCAAGTCTAAAATCTCTAAAATTATTGAAGCCAAACTTTCTAACCATCTCGGGATATTTACAGCAAAATGTGTAGAAATATTTGATCAAAAGTACATCTTTAAATCCTCCTGACTCAAGTTTATTTTAAATAAAAATTTGGTTCTAGATGCAAAGTCCTGAAATTTAGAACAAATACGACCAAATCTCAAAGTCTGTGAAAAAACGTATTATATCCAATAGTATCCGAAATTATACTGTCTGGGAAAGGATAATTAACTACTTCAAAGTTAAACTCATCTATTTTGTGATAGACTTTAACACAAAACCTGTCATTAGTGACCTGAATATCCAAGTCCAAAAACACATCTCTGAAACCATCTGAATTGTTACCCTCCAAAGGGATATCTATTGGGTAAATTTCTTTAACAATTTTACTGAAATTTTGTACATTTACACAAGCAATGTCATCAACATATCTTGCGTTGTTTGATAATTTTGTAGCCATTTGAAAGTCCTTTTTCATCAGTTTATGCATATACGTAAATTCAAGCCAGGTTAAATACAAGTCTGCCAGTAAAGGGGAGCAGTTGCTACCCATTGCAATGCCTTTTATTTGTTGAAAAACCAATGGTCCGCATTGAAGAAAAGTATTATCCAAAAGAAATTTTATAGCATCCATCAAAGTTTCAACAGTGTACGATTTAATGTTACTGTTTGAACATTTGTTGTCTTATGCTTTCTTTGTATATGAATTAATATTAATGTATGGTTTACCATTATGGTTAAACATTTTGCTCATTAATTCTGAAAGTGAACTTTTGACTTCATCTATAGGTAGATTTGTGTGCAGTGTAGAAAAATCAAAACATTTGATATTTTTTACTTTTACATCTATGATTTTAGATACAAACTCGGAAGAATTGCTAATACTCCAAAAACAATTTAATTCACTGTTTCTAGAAATTGCATTACAGTATTTACGAAAATGATTCCTAATTGCAGTCAAACACAATGTTCTTTCTTTTGATAATTGTTTTCTTGTACATTTTGTAGCACCGTCTATGAATCTAGATTTAAAAGAGTTTTTATGTAATTTGGGTACCCAGAACAAAAGTGGAATAGAGGAGTCCTCTTCAGAAATTTTGATATTATAATTCCTTTTCATCTCATCTTTATGTGTATCTATCAAATTATCAATGGATTGTTTATGTAATTAATATACGTCATTTCCTCTCATGTCTGAAATATTGTTTATACCAAGTTCTTTTTTCAAAACATCCAGATAATATTTTTTGCAGATGATCCCAAGATTGTTCCCTGCCTTATCTATGTTAGGGACTACAAAACTTTCTTGTAGTTCTTTGACTGCTTTTGAAACTTCAGGTTGTTTTAGATTAACCGTATTGAAATTCTGAATGTGGGATTTGTAACAATAAATTCTTTTTCTAGAGACTTTTTTCAAGTTTGATACCCATCCTTTATATTTCTGAAATTATATTTTTTCTTTCTTTGCCCATTTCACACAGTAGGAATCCAAAGCATCACATGTATCCTGAAAAATACTGTCAGTGTTCAACTTGGGACATATCCGAAATTTGGTACCTTTTTTCATAATTTCTTTTAAACTTGAATTTTGTATGATATCCAAATTACCTGTAAATACATGTTTGTGGTATGCATCAACAAAATCAGAATATTTACTGTTAGACATACAGTCACAATTTTGATTCGCTGCGATATCTTTAAGAGTAATTGAAGCCAGAAGTTCTTGTAATTCATGATACTTTGTCCAATATTGTTGCCATATTTAAAGGAAATGATGGGGGGGGGGGTCTTTTATTTTGCACTCCTTTGGAATCATGTTATGAACAAATTTCAATTTGAAAAGGGACTGAATGTTTAGCGAATCAATAATTTTGTGTTTGAAAGGAACGCTGCAAAACATTTGATCTAACTTTTTCTTATTAGAATCTGCTTTCCGAATAGTTGTTGTGTAAGCGTACACAATTTCACAAATTTTTTGCGGAAATGTGTTTTCTGAGTCAGTAAGACCCAAATATTCATTAATTTTTGTCATGTCTCGAAATGATAGTGCTTTAAGAGCTGTATGCAATTGATCAATGCCATTGTGGCACCAGATGGCACATTGGTATTGTGCCCTTTTCACATGTTGCTCAAATGCATCCTCAGTAGGCGGTACTTGAGCAGCTGATCGGTCTGTGGTGGAGGCAAGCGTATATCGTAGCTTGTCCAAAGTGGTTTTGTAATCAGTCCCTTTTCCTGTGTTGAGAACTTTGCCACATAAAACACAGGTATTGAGATTTAGCTTGGCTGGGGGTGGCTTCTTGGATGACGGCTCCAGGTTCATGATTTTAGGTTCACGGTACACAATTATCTAACCTGCGAATACATTAAAACGTGGGTGTTCTTACCAGGTCCGAGCTTCATTTTAGAAAATAATCCAGTTCACCATGTGTATATTATCAATCATTCAACACATTTTGACAATATGCACAGTCATTCTCAATAACACTGATAATGAGAAGCAGAGTTAAAATCCGACATGGACTCTGGAAGTTAAAGAAATGTGCCCAGATTTGTGCTTTCTGGTGCCCTACAACATAACACATAAATTACAAAATCCTAATTTCAAGATGACATCATTTGCATAAATTTAATGATAGGGTTTCTAAATTGTCTTCACTTCATATTTTTTTCCGTAATATATATGCTAAATTTGCTCAAATTCCAACAATGCGTTCTGGAGAAAGCACTTTTGCACAAGCTAGCCAGACCAGACAACCCATAAACATAATGCCCCCCCCCCCCAGTGGCGGACCCATAAAATTTCAGTAAAGCTGTGAACGAAAAATGTTGATAAGACGATTAGGATTCTATGTTCTATATGCTTTGAAGCACTTTTCAAAGAAATGTAACTTTTTGCAGTGGTACAGCACATAATGTGTGATAAACATCTCTAGAATGGCTTCAAAAACCCCAACATTTGAAGCCTAATTTGCATACATGTAATGGTGTCCACTTCATATACTCCAGTAAATTTGGTATCAGTATATCCCTGGAAATATATTACCTTCATCATTTAACATTTACCCCCATTTTTGGTAATTTGGCAACTGCAGCAAACAACATCAACAAATAGAGGTATTTATATTGCCAAATAGATGACAAAATTTTGCATATAATTATAATAATAATGATGTTAATCAAATAATTTTTTGAAAGCTTCACGCCTGTTGAAAGAGCAAGGTTAGTGCTACCTTCTGATGAAATTTGGAGTGCTTATCTTTAAAATTGAGGCAGATATTAAAAAATTAGTGAAAAGTAGTCATTTTCCACAAAAAATAGAGGTTGCCATAGAAACGGGCGTGTAAACATACCAAAAAACGCTTTTCGGACTCCACAACCTATTTTTCTGTAAAGAGGAGACATGTGCGCACATTTTGATATAGGTTGTGTTTTGTTATACCTTTGGTTGGGGTTGCACCTATTTTTAGGGCACTTTTGAAGCATTTGCCGCTAGCCTATTTATACGTGTAAAATGTACATGTTTTTAACATGTTTAATCTTAAGTTGCTTTGTACCCTATGACACAGTAATTGTGATATTTCAGGGCAGTTTCCTTCAAGCATACCTGAAGATCATCATACAAGTAAAATCTTAACAGTCTTCAATAATATAATGATAATGCTAATGCTCAATTTAATCCTGAAAAAATGCTGACATGAAAGTCTTCAATACTAGAGAAGTTCATAGAGCACCAATATATGACTAGGGGAAACTATTGTACCCTATGGTACCCAAGGCTAATGCATTCTACATATAAAATGTATAAAATGTCTAGAAGTGACTAATTTACCCTATTATAGTCAAGACTAATAAT
Organism: Hermodice carunculata; assembly: GCA_964020975.1. Lineage (NCBI taxonomy): Eukaryota > Metazoa > Annelida > Polychaeta > Eunicida > Amphinomidae > Hermodice > Hermodice carunculata. The sequence goes on from OZ026612.1 coordinate 59,212,080, forward strand.
GGTTTCAACATATAAAATGTACATGTTTTTAATCTTTACTTTGTACCCTATAGCACAGTAATTGTGATATATATTTCAAGGCAGTTCCATTCAAGCACACCTGAAGGTGGTCATTCAAATAAAATCTGAAGTGTTTCACATCTCGCCAGCAATATTTAATTGGATTGTGAATAAGCATAATCATTACAAGCTTGTAACACATACAAACAACCTTCAGTAAATAGAGATGTGGTTTCATCTAGATAGACAAATAATAATAAGTTATTTAAATCTAAAAAATTAAACCTGGAATATCTTAAAAACTGTTATAGGTATCAAGGTGCCATTCTAACATTGATTCACAGGTTTGTGCAGTAAGCACATTCAATGAACTACAAATGAAAGTTGTAGAATTTTAATTCAATGCTAATTGGGCACTTTGAAAGTTTAAATGTTGAATATCTTCAAAATGATTACAGGAGGAGGTGTAACCATGTTCAGTTCTGGACAAAAAGACACAAATATAAACGTGGCGGACAAAAGTTTTATTGCAACTTTTGATTCACTTATGAGTCACTGTTCACACTACAGCATGAACTGGTGACAAAAATGGTCACCATATGGTAGCATAAAAGTGTTATGTCACAAAACAACAAACTCTAGTGATGTAGTGACTGCTTATAACAGATCATAGCCTGTTGTATGTTTGGTCTATCACAATGCCCCTAATTTGCATTATTTTACCTTCACTGATAGGGCCACACACTGTTCTGAGATTCTAGCTTTAGTGGTATCTGAGTGCTTAGTTCTGAACAAAATTGATGATGGTCAACTCTAGGATGTGGAGTTAGAAAAGCACACCTGTGCATCATAGTTTCAATGATAGACATTCAACATTTAAATTTTTGCAATCCCCTTAAAAGGTATAAATCCAAATTCTACAACTGTTGTTCATGGTTCACTGGATGACCCACAGCACAAACCCAGGAAATCACTTCCTGGTAGTCATTACCCTATTCTGCAGTCCAAACTCTAAACACTCCATAAGCTAACCTGTCACTGTCTAACCTACAAAAATATGGAAGTACTATTGTCCACGCTCTTCTGCAGAATTTTGACATGGTCACCATTAGCCCCAATATATTAAAGGGTCTCCAGTGGGTAACTACTCAGAACATGTTTTGGAGCATGTACAAGTACATGTCTCTCTGAGTAGTGGCTCCTTGTCTTTAGCTAAATATTCAGCAAAGGCAACCCACGAACATAATAATAAATAAATATGAGCGTGCCAAATGGTGAATTAGCTAAATTAGTGAAGCTTTGCTTATAAATGCAGAGCTTCAATATGAATAAAGATTACACATCAAACTGAACATAATTATTAAATTTGTATAGTACAAGTTAGCATAAGAATAATTTGACTTACCCCAGAGCTAGTATGTACCCATAGCTTTGCCAATTACAATTTAGATGTATAAGGCAGCAACTTTCCTTAGTAGGCACACAGGCAGATATGCTTTGAATCAGATCTTCTTTTCTAGCTGCAGAAGTGTCATGGGAAACACAAAACTGCACAGATATTTTTGTAGTTATGTAAACTTGTACAACTTCTGAAAAAAAATCTAAATTTTGTTCAAGCTATTTACTATTATTTACTTGCATACAAAATGACACACAGATGTTATGCAGCTGAATGTTTACCTAATAACTGGCTCATAAAATTAAGTGGTACATGTATTCAAATTCCAAATCTTTAGGTCCTAGCATTTTCAAACATTTACACTTTAAAGTTTGTATTAATATTTTTCAACATGTTCCATACTGATTTTTAATTTTTGAGCATCTAGTGATATCAGCTACTCAAAAATATGTGTCGCACATCCTGCATGTTCTTTCCTCAAAACACATCCGTACTATGCATTTTCTGTTCTGCATGGTACCTAATAAAGTACATTGTCAGAGCCAGATCTTTTCTTCCTACCTTCCTTCCTTCCTTCCTTCCTTTCTTTCTTTCTTTCTTTCTTTCTTTCTTTCTTTCTTTCTTTCTTTCTTTCTTTCTTCCCTCCCCTTCCTTCCTTCCTTCCTTGTTTGCTTGCTTTCTCTCTCTTTCTCTCTCTTTCTCTCTCTCCTTCCTTCTTTCCTTAATAGGGCAGATAATATGCAGTGAATAATGCTAATGGTAAAGAGATAAACAAGAAATAACATGTATTATTTATTAGTATAACCTTATGAACCCGGTAGACCAAAATTTAGGCTCACACATACGTAATTTGCATATGATTAACATAATAAATGCTGAACAGCAGGGAATATATTGTTATGATATGTCTTGGTCTAATGATTAAGTTAGTTGATTGAAGTATGTCTCGTTTTATGCCCTAAGGAGTGGGTAGATACCAGCAGGTGGCAAATGACCTTGCAACCGGGTCAAAGGTCATGCTTTTCATCTTTATCCAACATGAAGCATAAAGCTTTGCATGCGTAAGGTTGTTTATCAGTCATTGTGTATGACATCAAACTGGTCACATAATATATATCAAAATGGAGCTGAGGACCTCTGGTCTTATCTCATTTATATTTTTATTTATTTGGAAAACTAGAAGCCCTAAATGAAATATTTCTTCAAAAATATGAATTTTTTCATCAAAAATTATATTGCAGCCATTTTGAATACCAAATATATATGCTAATTAGCTTGCATAATGTTGAAAAATAATGAATTATATAATGTACATAATAATGTTGTTTGTAGTCTGGGGATGGCAAAAATATATAGTTTTAATGTTTTAAGTCAATTCCACAAATCATAATTTACATGGTAGCCTCCCAGGATCCCAGGGTTCAAAAGGTTAAATGGAAAATCTGTGCTCAGCAAGGTAACACTAAATTAAAGGTAAATTGCCTCCTTGTTAAAATTGTAATTTGCCTCCAAAGCAGACCCAAGCTGCATATTTTCGCTACTACACAAGTGTAGTAACACAGAACTTGGTCTGCTTTACAGGCAAAATTGTAATGGTGTGAAAGTGAATTTCATTGACTAATTCAATTTTTGCAAAATTTTGCATGGCAACTAGAGTAAACTGGCTCACTTAAGAAGTAAACACATGTGATTAAGGTGGATAAATGTTACAAATTTGCAGTAAATTAGGGACCTTTGTTGCATTCTTAGTCTCGACTTTAATAGATCAAGAATTCCCCTCTTGACATAATATTGCTTGGCCTGGTATTGTCAGTTGCATTCTGATCAACAAAAGCATTTTATGTGTGTTGCACATTCCAATATTAGCATTTTGATTTTGCCTTGCAGTTTGCATGATGGGAATCGGAAATATTATCATATTTGAAAATAAAACTGTCAAAAAGTTTTACAGTTTAATTTTGAGCAGCTACATCTGGCATTCTGATTATCACATTAATGCTGAATCATTCTTTGCATTGTACAATTCACTTTATGACCCTCATGTCAATGAAAAAAAGTGCAACTGAATAGAAGAGGCATATGTCAACTAAAAGGATACCAACGTAGAGAAAGGCCATGGTTATCAATCAGACGAATTACTGTGAGTGAACACAAGGAGATAAAAGCAGAACATAGTTGGTTGTTCTATAACATCAACAGGTTCAAAGTTGTACTTTGTCTGAAGAAAATTTGTTCATACACAAGAAAATTGTATCAACTGGGACTTTTTCACATATAGCAGAGGGTAAGATACCATAGAGGCATAGTCTGATTATACAACTTGATATCACCTGAAATGTATGAACAAATATGTACACACTACTATGCTGATGCCTGTTTATAAATGTAAATATTTGAATGTGAAATATGTAACCAACTGTTTCATGGAGGAATCAAAATGTTGTATTACTTCCATATTTTAACTGTATGTAGATTTGCTGTGCTGTCAACTGCATTTCACTGAAACCACAAACAACATAGGGCATGCATATTAGTGGTGCTATCAGGCTGTGGCTCATATCAGTCAACAAGGATGTACTGGCTTGTGCGTGTATCAAACATGGCAAAACATGGTCCTGTTGCCCAAACTTGGAATAGGAACACAATTTATTGTTTTGAAAAGTCATAGTAACATTCTCAACAAAAAAAAAAAAAAAAACCCCAAGTGAAAAAAAAGACAATGAACTTGATATGAGAAGGATTTGTCATATCTTTGAATAAGAATTCTTCATGCCTGCAGATGTTAGTCCTTTGGTTTTCCATCAGTACTGATGCCCATATTATGGCAGCTCATTGTTTACCCAGCTAGTTCATTAAAATGCCTTTGGTATAGATCTTTATGTGTAGTTAGCAAGAACCTTCAGTGCAAACATCACTGCAATCTTATTTGGTATTTCCCTGGTTTTGTGTACATTGTACTTCAATGAAGAAAGTATTAAAACTGGATGGGAGGTTTATCAGACAGGTAGTATCTAATGCCTATGTCTGAAATGTTGAGATACCTACATGTATGAACAAGACACCATAAGTATGATAATGTCCATGTGTTGACCTTGATCTGGTCACTTTGACAGTCATTAATGCCCAGTTCAAGTGTCCACCTGCTGTTTGTAACCTATGGCATGTTCCTTCGATGGCCTGTACTTCAGTAAGTCACAATGGAAAAAATGTCATTGTTGGTAGCCAACTTCAAAAACAACAGTCAGTCATTGGAGTGCATAAAGCCCCCCTCGACCCCCCCCCCCCCCCAAATAAAGACTAGGAAAAAAAGAAAAACAAAAAGTAGTTTGAGGTAAGATGACATCTGCTTCCATGATTAATAGAGAAGAAAGTGATAATTAGTGTTGATAAAAATGTTGCATGAGAATTGTAAATGAGCCCTGTCACAATAACATGCTGCAGGTCAATAGCATATTTCATTGGATGGCTTGGGTGCAGAGCATCAACCTGCCCCAAGGAAATGAAATTGGGAACTCAATCCTGATTAAAGAGAGAGGTGTTAAATACAGGTTCCTGTGTATATATATATATATATATATATATAATACCACCCACCAACCCCCATTCCTGATGAGACGCAAACCTCTCTCATGACTATAATGCATGTCTGCCTGTCTGGGGCATGTCCATAGGTGTCAACTTGCACATTTTGACCATGAGTCTCATGGTTTGAAGACCTACCTTGCAGCCACTTCAGATCTCACATTAGTCTCATGTTTCACATAAAATATTATGGTACAAAAAAACAATCTAGTAAGAACAAGGGAAATAAAAGATTTACAAAAAAAAATCATGACTTCCGATGACTTCTCCGACTGTAAAATCTCTACAATAATTTGGTTTGGGCTGCCATGTCTCAGATGCTACCAGGTTGCGCCCAAGGTCACAAAGCCATTTTCGTGAGTGTGGTTTTCACACAATATCTCAAAAAGTTTTTGACTTAGGGCTTTCATATGGCACTTGATATAGTCCTGCATAAGGCTAGTTCGAAGATGGGTGACCTTGATCCTATTCCCAAGGTCAGAGAGCCATTGTAGTGAATGTGGTTTTCATGCAATAAGTCTTAAAGTTTTTGACAAAGGGCTTTCATAATTTTGCAGTTGATTATAGTAGCTTATAAACTTTCTCACGAGTTGGAAGATGCATGACCTTGACCCAATTTCCAAGGTCACGGAGCCATTTTAGTGAATTTGGTTTTGACGCAATAACTGGAGAAGTTTTTTGCTTAGGGCTTTCATATTGCACATGCTTATAGTCCTTAATAAGGTCTCGAATGAGTTTTAAGATGGGTAACCTTGGCTGAATTCCCAAGGTCACAGAGCTATTTTAGTGAATTTGGTTTTCAAGCGTTAACTTTAAAAGTTTTTTGCTGAGGACTTTCATATTGCACATACTAACAGTCTTGGATAAGGTCACAGACGAATTCAAAGATTGGTGACCTTGACCCAATTCCCAAGGTCACAGTGCCAGTTTAGTGAATTGGATCTTTATGCACTAACTTTTAAAGTTTTTGACATAGGCCTGTCAAATTGCAGGTGATTACAGGCCTGCATAAGGTCTCAGAGGATTTCAAAGATGGGTGATCTTTACCCAATTCCCAAGCCAAGGTCACGGGGGGGGGGGGGGGGGAGGGGGGCATAGATCTAACAATTTCTGATTGCGTTTTAATTTTAGATAATCATGTCATCTTTGCAATTTCAAAATGAACATAATATGGCATCAGGCAGAGGCACATCAACACATTCTCATGGAAGTCCAAAATATCCTCAACCCAGTGTAGCAGCAAGCATGCTGAAAACTCTTTTTGAGTTCTCAACTTTTCCCCTGTCATAGGTCCACAGTGCAGATATTGAGTGCAAAATGATATGGTGTGGTAAGGAAAGGGATACAAGAGTGGCTTGGTATGTTTTAAGTTCAGAATATTATAAAATTTGTAGGTGACAGTTGCTATTTTCTCAGAATATATATATATATATTCTGCTTTAGCTGCCCCTTTTATGTTTTTCAGTCCACAATTCCGCTATCACAGAAACATGTCATGAGAGAGCCCTGTCATGACAGACTGCTTTACAGATTCCCAAGTTGTATACTTCCTGTGTTAATCTTCCTTGTCAAGAGACACCGCCTGTCTTAAAACCAGGTTTGTTTTGTTTTTAAGAGGGATCGATGGCCTCTGGTGACAGGGACCATGCTAATTGAAACATGGGCAATCATACATTTCCAGGGTATGCCAAATTTTCCTGTGTGTGTATTTAGCATTTTTAGCTTAGATGGTCAATGTGGACGACAAATCAGGTTTGAAGAAAAGCTTTTTTTTTTTTAAATGATCAATATGAGTCATGATGGATATCGATTCAGTTTGGTACAAAATTCCAGCAGATGTTTGCAGCCATAAATTTATTGGGTTTTTATGCACATGTGTTTGTGAAAAATTGAAACCCACAAGCAACATGCATTGTAGAAAGTGGAACAAATGTGGAGCTATTGATCATTTGCAAGCTGTTTAAATGCCCTGTTTGTACATTAAGTATGTATTTGTTAATGTCAGTGCCCATATACATGTTGACTCAGAATAACTGATGGCACAAAAAATTGCAATGCTGTGCCATTGTAAAATTCTCAAACAGCTGTGTGACAGTTGGTTACGCTTGTAGAGTCATCGCCAGTGGTGTCACACCTCCATTTCAGTCTACACATGATCATCCATTTGTTTTCAGATAAAATTTTCATGGTACTGTGCCAGACTGTTTCTTATTTTATGTTCGGAAAGAGCGGGACTCGAACCTGCAACCTTTGGCACCAGTCGCCTAGCTGAAATGGGAAATGTTATGTTATCTTGCGGTAGTACCTGCTCTAGAGACCATATTTCATACAAGACCACATAACTTATAAAGACCACTGTTTCCTAACATTCTGGTCAACATCTAAAGATAATTTGATCACACTGCAGTTTCCCAAATTACTTTCAGAGATGATTGGCAACAAGTTTGCTTTTTCATGACTATTTAAATATATTTCTTTGGAACTTGTTTGAGGGAAAGACATCATTATGGTATCTCAAGAAGTATTTAAACTGCAACTTTGTACTAAAGTTGTCAGAAGTGTAGCTTTTGGCCAACCTGAACCCTATGGAAAACTGCCATATTTTGATCATTGCTTTAATGATTTTTTTTTTTTTTTTTTTACAAAAGTTATTGTGACATTAAATATCATCCAAGGTTTAGGGAGACATGCAGAGGTTGCACCAGCATCCCTCACCCCCCACCCTGCCAAAAAAAACGTTACTGGCTCAGAAAGTCATGACAAACTTTCATTGGTATTATGTATGGGGGTATTGCCAAAGCCAGGAAAGACTATTTTATGAATACAAAAAATGCCTCAAAGCAGGAATTTAAGGGGCCCCTGGGCTTGCAGTAGGGTGCCCACTGCCTTGGACCAGCATGGGGGCCCAGGTGGCCACCAAACCCACAGCCAATTGAACTTGAGCACAGCCATCATTGAAAGTTTATGGATCCACTCCTGAGTATGTATGGTTTCTCAACATTGATATAATGATCCTACACAGAATGTGTCTGGGATAAAAAATTCATGAAATGGTCAAGGCAGAATTGAGAAATTGCACCCAATGCAGCACCAACATAGATGCAGTAATGCATGCATGACCTTGAACTGCAGGGAAATTTTGCAGAAAGTTATTTGGCCATCTTGGTGCTTGAATGATATTTTGGGTCTTCTCTTTCATAGATTTATCTCCTTTTATACTATGTTGGTCAGACACCAGGAAGTTGTTCTTGCATTGCCTGGTAAGTTGTGCTGCAGCTGCCACAGTGAGTGCCCCGTTTATAATACTCCTGCAGGGAGTATATTGGAATCCTCATGTCTGTCCTTCAGTCCATCCGTAACACTGAACTTGTATCCGCAACTAGTCCCAGGATTTTCATTGGATCCCTTTCAAACTTTCCACACTTAACCGGTATGATGTGGGCCATTGTATATTACATTGCTGTGTCACTGCTTTCATTTTCTGATTTTTAATAATTCATTTAAATTTTACAGATCCTAGGTAAATATACATGTTCATATTTATGGATGAGGCTGAACTTGTATCTGCAACTAGTCCCTTGTTTTTTGTTGCATCCCTTTCATATTTGGCACACTTCATTGGCATGGTCTAGGGTAGTGCATATTACATTGGCATGATACTGTTGTCATTTTCTGACTTTTTTAAATGATAGGTAAACATATGCATGTTAATATTTATGGAGGGGGCTGAACTTGTATCCTCAGCTAGTCTCCGTTTTTCCAGCAGAATTCTTTTAAATTTGGTAGACTTAGCTGACATGATGTGTGTCAGTGCATATTACATTGCCATGGTACTGCTATCCTTTTCTGATTTTTAATGCATTTTAAAAAAATAATGAATAAATTTACAAATTAGGATTATGTGCAGAGCTGATCTCAGGGTTTATATGTGCTCCCCATTTTCAAACCATGCCAAATGACTTGGGGATACACTCTTCGGGGAGGCTCATATAAGTGATCTCGGGCCCGGGAGTATATTATCATGTTATTGCTAGATGACACTTCACTCCAGTTAGGAATTTCAATGCACAATTCTAATAATGTGAGCCAAATGTAATGGAAGGTTTGTTACTTGTATGGAATGAGGACTTTACAGACAGAAAAACTCTGGGTGGCCAAGGGTCATCCATGCATTGCAAGCAGTTATTCAGACTTTTCTTTCTGGCCACCACTGGTAATGTCTGTTTTTATGTTCTATATACTGTAGGCGTTCACAGATCTTGGCAGGAAATTTTGTCTGCTGATCAACATTTTTGGCAATGTGCTATGCTGACCCCTGGCATTGTTTTGACAAAGAGTCTATAAATGCCTTCCAAGGAAGTCAGCTCCGGAGCAAGGACACACACTGTACGGGGACAGCTGAGAATATTGTAGATTTGTGAACTTACCAGCAATAATGTAAGCCTGTCTGGAGTGACAGCCCCATTGTATTGATAGTTTATAGATCTTCCTTACCACATGTTCATCTTGTCAGTGGTTCTGTGATACACTTTGCAAGGATGCATCATGAAAAACTACCAATGAGTCAGAGTGATAGGCTTCAAAATGTTCAGTGTCGCCATATTTCATCAGACCAGGTGAGTTTTACAGTCTGCCCCCCTCCCCCTCAACTTGAAGCATTCTTTTTGATTCTTACAAGAATATGGATGATTGTGATCCACATTTCACCAACAATACCTTTAGGCTACCTAGCTGTATTGGCATGTCAGTTGCAACCTAATACAGTAGTACCTCTCTTGGGAGACCACCCTGTGGGCCTCATAAAAGTGGTCTTTGAAGACAGGTGGTCTCTCATTAGAGGTACAATAACATTGGAAGAAAAGGAATTGGGGTTTTACAAAATGGTCTTTCAAGAGAGGGTGGTCTCTCATTGGAGGGGTCTCTTAAAACAGGTACCACTGTAGTACTTAATACATATATATGCGTCTAGACTCTGATTATGCACATGTGTGACATGGCCATGACAAACAAGAACATGATTGAACTTGAAGTTATAATTCAACAATGCCATATGGGAGCAAAGTGCCCAACTGTGAGATACTATGTTTGAGGATGGCCCAAAGGTTGGCCTGATTGACATCATTTTGTTCCAAGTTTGATTGCCAATCCAGGGTTTTCCCAGGATATGAAAGCAAATGGGTGACCAGTACTGCTGCTGTTGCTGGAAAACTGGAAAATGTTCAGCTAAATACAGCCTGTATTGTTATGGGCACAATGCCTGTTACCAGTAATGCTAAATCATATAAGGAAGTTGGCAGGCCAACCTTAGCCAAATGAAGAGAAATAGCCAAACTGGTAATGATGTACAAAATACTACACAATCTTGTACCTGACTCACTGTGTTCTATTAAATGTCCTCCTACCAAAGCTGAGACTCTGAGACACAATACCCACTAAAAGTCTGACCTTCACTTCAGGCCATGTACAGATCTTTTTGACAAATCTTTCTTTTTGTTTTTGCTGTTAGATTATGGAACAAGCTTGCTTGCTTTTTGAGAATTTAAGTTAAAAATAACCCATCCTGTGATAAGATCAATCAAATATACTGAATTATACAAGTTTGGAAGCAGATTTCTTGCCATTCAACAGGCTTGACTGTGGTTAGGTTGCAGTCAACTCAAATCGCATCTTCTTAAATTTGGCATGAAGGACTAAGCTAGATGGGCATGTGGATCTGCAAATGAAGATGTTTAGCATTAATTCATCACTTGTCCTTTCTATACTGTACCACAATCTCAATTATATTCTTTGTTAATTCACCTTGTGCCATTTACATTACAAATGGTTCTCTGGCTCTGTAGCCTGGTCCCTTGTTCAAAACATTCAAATCTTTACGGCAGTCAATGGTTATGTACTGTGTGATAATAAATTTTTGTGTGTGATAAATATTCCCAAATTTTCTTGAGGAAACCCACTTTGGAAATATTAAACTGGGGAAAATTGTATCAGATTGAATGTGCAATAAAAGCCTGCCTAAAATTGGGAAACAAAACTCATGAAATTCTGATTTGGAGTGTATTCATAAAATTTTGTGCCCGGTAATATAAGTGATTATACAGTATTTGATTTTGAAGTTCAGCCTTGGTGATTCTATTTTAGTCCTTAAATTCCTGGTTTGAGGCATTTTTGTATTCATAAGATAGCCTTTCTTGGCTTTGGCGTTACCCCCATACAGAATTTTTAGTCAGGTTGATTTGCCTTTTTGACTTTAGTAGGAGAGAAGAAAGAGCCATTTATGCCTGAACATACGAAAGGAGAATGCCAAATTTATGTGTTTACAAATAGGATTTCTACTTCTGATGTCAATTTGAAGTTCAATACAGTTTTCTTTCCATTATTTTGATGGTGAAAGTTTGTTTTCTGCAGGGAAATTTCAGATGAAAATCCATCATGCAGAATTTTGTCTTCGCCAATTTGAAGAACTTGTTCAATTTTTTTTTTGCCAGATCAACCATTTTATCTCCACCAGCAAATGGCTAGCATGAGCCCAGAATGTAACTGCAGTGGTATGATCTCGGTTAAAAAAAGGGGTGGTAGAGAGAGTCGCTGTCACCTAGGTTTTACAGTCATTTCTTTCTAGTTCCAAATTAAAATGGGGGTGGAGGCTGGTGAAAGGCTTCGGCAGGCTCAACTCTTTTCTACACAGGGGTCAAATGAATACTCCAGCTTCCATAGTGGAAGTGGTTTGCTGCCTAGGCAACTCAGTGGACTTCAAATATGCACATTTTCATGTTTTGATAGCCAAAGCCAACCAGAAGTACCTGTGTTTTTCAACAAAGCTGCCTATCAGTTTCAGGTGCTCCCCTTTGGCCTAGCTCTGGCACCCATGGTATTCACCAGGTTATGAGCATGGTATTGGATTATGCACACCCCCAGTGTCTGCATATTCACATTTACTTCGATGACTGCATGACGGATCCTTTTCTTTTCAGCTGATGGTCTTTGGTTAGACACAACTCTCATACTAAATTTTCATCTAGATTTAGGCGTACTAATAACTTATCCAAATTTTGGCCTAGAACCAACTCAAGAATTTGTGTTTCTAGGCATGCTTTACCAGACAGACATGTACCTTTCATTTGCAAGCCATCAGAAGATTGCCTCAGCAGGCTTCAGATGATGCTGAAAAGGTTTTTGTCCAATGCGGCCCTTCCCTCGAGGGAGTGGTAGAGCTTTATAGATACACTAAAGTCCATGGACTTTCAGGTCCCCTTGGATAGACTTCACTGAAGGCAAGGAGGGTAGAGACCCTCCTTGCTGAAGGTGAGTTCAGCAGGCCTTCCTCACTTCATGGGACAGGATCTCTTGACAACCCCTAGCAATCTCCAGTGAAGTGCATCAGTCGCTGAACATTGTGATGGCACAGCAAGGACGTCGCTAGTCCCTTTCAGTCCATAGGAAATCATTTACAAGGATGCACTCCAGGGTCATGTGGGCTCAAAGACTGTATCCAGAGTCTGGCTTCCTCTATAGGAGTCTTGTTCCATCAATTGATTGGAACTAGAGGCGATCCACGTGACAGGATCTGTCTCACAAACATGGCCTAGTTCGCTCAAACAGTCAGGCAGTAGTTGCATACTTGAACAAACAGGAGACTCATTCAGCATCCATCTTGTGCTTAACTGAAACACTCCTGCTTTGGTGTGTGGACAGGAAAGTATAAGGCTTCACTGTGCACATGTAACAGAAATCCTTAACGTGAAAGCCAACCAACTGTCACAGCAGCACCAGACATTCAGCATGGACTGGTCACTACACCTGCTGATCATCAGGTCTCTGTAGGACCTCTGGGGGACCCCCCACAGATCTTTTCATGGCGAGCGACAATCGCAGGTTACCAACATTCATATCTCTGATTCTTGACAGTCAAGCTCAGGCAGGGGACTATCCATAAGTTGGAAGAAGTATGCCTGTCCTCCAACCACTTGATCCCAAGAGTTCTGGAGATGGTGAGGGCAGACAAGGTGGAGCTAATCATGATCATTCCCTGGTGGCCCAAGAGGCCATGGAAATCTTTAAGCTCAGTCTGGAGCCACTGCAGGCTCTCTGGGTGTGGCCATCTCTATTGTGACAACCCAAGTCCAGTATATTTCTTCAAAATCTGGCCATCCATCCTGTTCACGCTTTGCGGCTATTGCGAAGAACAACGAAGATCATTGAGCTATAGGACAAGGTGGTGATGCAAGTTGCAAGAGGCCAACTTCATGCCATTTCTTTAAAAGTGTATGACTTAGAGTGGTCCAGATCCATCATGTGGTGTGTGAAACAGGAACCAAAAATAGACCTTCAGAAAGCTTATTTTAGTATATAGCAGTTTTTTTATGCACCTCTTTGACTATGGAATGGTGGTTTGTACTATACATGTAGCTGAATATAGGTCACCCAACTCCTACTCTGTAGACATGAAAGGCACCAATGTTGGCTCAAGCATATTACTTTCTCATTTTATTAAGATATTTTTCATAGATTGGCTGGTAAGACACAATGTCTTTCCTCAGTGGGACATTTGAGTGGTTCTTGTCAGTCTCCACTCTGGTTTTGGAACCTAAGAACACGGACTCGCTTGGTTGGGTTAGGTTATCTGTTGTATAAGAGTGTTTTTGGTCATGTTGTGTTTTTGGTCATGTTGACCTCAGGAGCTAGGAGGATGAAGTTCATGTGCTTGACCATTCCAGGTTAAGTGGTTAGAGAACTACACAGAAGTATTTTTGAGACTTAAGCCTTTGTTCATGAACAATACAATAATCATCGCCTTTTTGGACCTTTCTGTCAAGGATCTGTCTGCTTATTTGTATTGGCAGGATTCTGGCATATCTCTGCTCAGTTAAGATAAGTTAAGTTCTGTTTACAAAACAGGTCCCATCACAAAAGCCAGGAATCTGTGTGAACACTGTTTCTAACTGGGTCAGTGAGGCAATTAAATTAGCCTATTTAGCAGCAGACTAGAACCCAGAGCTCAACCAGTTGCACCAGATTAGAGCTCATGAGGTCAGAACCATCACCTCCTCTTGGGATGCCGTTAAAAGTTGCATTCAGCAACATAATGCTGCCATGCCGGTGAGGTCCCACAATACTTTCTCTGGCTTCAATTCAAAAGACCTTGCCTCTGTTGATGGACAACTTCTGGTGCTTAAAAGCATACCGACAACCTCAATATGCAAGCTGTGATCTGGCTCAGGATCCTCTGGCTGTCATATCCTTTGGGGGCTGGTTTATTCAGTCAATACATCATGTATTTGTCTCTTTAGGGATCTGTTTTTTCAAAGTAGAGCAGCTGAGGAACAGTTGCTCCATCCTGGAGTCCGAATGATCTTCCTCCTCCACTGGGTTGGTAAATGTGCCAAACATAGTGGATAAGTAATGTATTATGAGACAAATCTGAAAAATTTATTAAAATTCCCATATTTGTTAGTAATGCTTACCTATCCACTACACGAAAGCTCACCCAGCTGACCCCACATCAGATCATTCCGAGGCTAGTCTGTCATGAAAAACAGATGTTATTGGTCAATACTGGAGGCCAACACAGGAGCAATGCTTTTTCCTACTGTGTCACTCTTGCTGTCAGTGCATGATATTATTCCAGCTGAGACCTTGCCAAAAAATTTGAGTTGACTAAAAATAAAACATAAAGATAGATAAAAATCAAAAACTGAATTAAAAAAAGAAAATCCCAACCTGTAGCTGGACTGCATATTATGTATATACACTGCTTATGAAATATGTTGCAGGCCAACCATATAGTTTCGAATGTAAATTTTCTTGATAACGTATGTTGGATATGCATGAAACTGAAGAGACAGCAACAATGCAACTGTGATCTATGTGACCACATGCATGTAGTTGTGTATCAGTGATCAATATTACTGTGAAACTGCTGGAACTGCATATACACATTGAATTGAGTGAACTTAATCACAATCCTGATACAAGGACAATGTAGGAAAATAATTATTGTAAATGGGATAACAACAACATGTACAGTATGTGTCACTGTAACACTTGAGATAAGACACATGATCATGTAGATCCTGTTTCATGACTGAGCGCATGTAATTGCCATATCAAGTTAAGTCAGCGGGCTTTAATATTTATGTCAGGGTACAGACCTATGCTCTTACATTGTGGAAATATTACTTCAGCAGACTTTCAGTCAATGAGGTTGTGACCTGTTGTCCGTCATCCGTTGTCTGTCTGTCCACAATTCAGGTTTTTGACTTGTCCAAAACCATTGGCCAGATCCTCAGCAAATTGGTGTAGCTCTACCTTAGATGAGTGTATATTTGCCAGTACATGTGTCAGCATTATATGTGTAAAATGTCCAACTTTTATGTGACCACAGGAAGGGTTAAACTGTACCTTTTCATGCAACTTTTTTTGGGCGCGGGGGGGGGGGGGGGGGGGAGGCTCAGGTCAGTCCCCAGTTTTATGGCCTTTCACATGTAGTACTTTCCAAAGGAGGTATTTGGCCACCTGTTTGAGTAAACTTTTTGTCTGAGCAAACTATAACCGTGGATTCCAGGATGTCCTATAAACCAAAACTGCATGAGCAGGGGGCCTGAAGTTGGTGTTCACATCATGACATAACCAAAATGGAAATGTTACACAGAATCCAGTCTTGTTTGCTAAAAGGAGAATTGGAACTTGTGGATTGTGCCACAGTTGGACCACAAAGCAATGGGAGTTGGTACACAAAACAGAAAACTCAACTGATTTAATACCTGTCAGGTTAATTGTTGAGAGGGCATCACTGCGGATTGTCAGCTGGATGTTGAGTTGAGATGAAGTGAGTGGACTTCTAGAACAGTGTGATGTAATAAGATATTACTGTGACCAATGACTAGCATGCATGAGGTCACACCATGCAGTATCCTTGTGTCGTGAAGCCATATGAGATACTTTTGTGCCAACTTGGAGTGGAATTTGTCATGGGACGCTGCAGTCAAGCAAACTTACACAAAGATACACATTGCATTTTGCATTGCAGTCTATAAATAGATCACAAAAATTGATTAGTAGACCACGGTGACCCAGATATTGAAACATTGCATCTTACCCTTATGGGGTATTTTTGGGCCATATTTAAGTAAAATCTGTCGTGGAAGTTTTCATATACCAAGATAACAAACAACAGGGGGAAAAATACTGCTTGATGTGCTGGTAAGTAAATATAGGCCACAGTATGGGATTATTGGGTCACAGTAACCTAGAAATCTAATGAGTTTATCTATCCATTATGAAATACCTTTATGCCAAATTTGAGGAAAAGCTATGTGTCTGTATATATACATCAGAACAAACAACAGGGTCTGCTTTGCAGGCAATGCTTGAGGTTGTGTGGTAACAACTGTGACCACAGGGTGTTCTTCTATGAGCAAATCCTTGAGGCCAAGTGCCCCCAAGGTACAGTGCTGTCTGGTAAATGTAGGTATCTCTGATTGACAGGATCCAGTCCACACCTCCAACAAGCAGATGTTAGTCTGTCTGTGTGACATGATCAAGGCATTGCTGAGCATACTCAAGCCCATGCAGTCCTCATTTGGACCCTGCTTGTGTTGTAACTGTACACAACATGGTGTACAAGTAAATAATGCTGAACAATGCAATCCACATGAACATGTGTGAACGTGCGTTTACATTTAGATCTGGGACTTTCGTCTCAGCTGACTCTGTGATGTTTAACTCCTCCCTTTCCAGGTACTGTCCAGCACAGGATTTAGAGTGAAGAGAATAATCTCTTGCGCAGGATTCTAGTAGTTGGCCAAAGCGAGTGTCAACACAGTTGTACAGCCCACTTACAGTGCTCTCTCTTCATAACTCCCCTTATCTCTAGGCAGTTTCTGATACAACACTGTGGTTCCACGCATGTGGCTTCCATTTTGATAAATTTACTTGTATCTTTGTTAGGAGGCCCCCTGTCATATGTGGCAGTTTTGCTATAATCATGGTCCATCTTGCGGCTTCCAACACTAACATTATGCAGAGGGAGTACAGTGTATGTAAAAGATCATCATTTGTGGTACCCAACAACCAATTAAAGAAAACAATAAAGTTATCAATGATAATTATTGAAATAAAGGGAAGGGCATGTGCTGTATTGTAAATTATAAGCCACATGCTCATTAGTTGTTGTTTGATAGGTTTATGTAGTAAATGAATAGGAAATGATGACATAATATTTATATCTGTGGATATGGAAGGGAGAGATATAACCAAGTCACTATCAGAGTACATGACAAGATGATAAACACTTGATAAATATGTGATGTTAAAGGCTGGGTAAGGCTAGATTATTGAAGATGTTATGAGTAAGACTGGTTTAAACTGTATCAGTCTCATCAAAGTAAGCCAAAAATCTACCAATCTGAGCAACACATGATCATATTCATCTCTCAGTTTATTGTATGTTAAGCTTGATGCTTGCTTTCCCATCATTCTTACAAATGTGAAAATTAAAACTTAATCACAATGTTTCATTATCATATATTTTTTTTCATCAGGAGGAACTCAAAAACTTGTATGCAAATGTAGTAAAAGTATATTTCTGTCTTTGTACTGCTTAGTTTTAATTTGATGGAAGTCTCATGCATATAGAATTAAATATGTTGGCCTCTTCAATAGGGAAGGGCAGTTTCTTAAGTTTCCAGAAACCTCCACTACATGGTGCGAGTCATCGCTTTCATCCGGGTACTCGCCTGCGGGTGAACATTGGGTTCGGCGGATTTGCAAACACTGTGCTACACTGATAACATTGTACGTATCGGCAATCAAAGTGCAAAAAAATGTTGCTTTTCAGGTAATATCTGCTAATAAATTTTACACACACGAAAGATAAGATTGCATTATAGCAGAGCATGAATGCATTTGTTCGTATGTTGTGTTAAAAAAGTGAAAAATCCATTTGAACCGCGGTGACCGGCAACCGCATTCTGCTTGTTACATTCCTGCGTAGCGCTACTCGACTATGTGAATGGTCGAAAGAAATGCAATAATAAAGAATATTCTTCGACAGTTATTAAGATAATGCAATGATCACATATAACAAATTATCGACATAGCAGATAATATGGACTCAACAGCATGAGGATTTCGTAAGACTCCTGTTGCAAGGATTTAATGTGACCCGGTTCATCGCGGGCGATAATGGAGGATCGAATAGGATAAAACATTGGTCATCGCGTTTTAAGAACAGTGTTGCCAACCTGCCAAACTTAAAATCCGGGAAATAGAAAGTAAAATTAAGGGAGATTGATAAATTAATATGAAATGTAGAAGGGAAATATTGATGAATTTCCGGGAGGTGACTCAAAATTGTCAAAAATCCACACTTTTTCAAGAATTTTAAGCATAAAATTCCGGGAGTCTCCCGGGTAATTCGGGAGGGTTGGCAACACGGTAACTTACAGTGTAAGAAGTCGATTGTATTTTATTTGCCGTGTGTGTTGTCATTGTGTCAAAAATAAAGACAAGTAGACAACCTCATCAGAATTTGTTATTGTAGATGAATTCCCAAGTTTTACAGTGTTACTGTTTGTGTGTGGGTGGGTGTGGGGGGGGGTCGGCAGGTAGCGATAAAAGTTAAATTAAAATAAATATCAAATGTGATTAACCCCACTATAATGTGTATTGGGTTGATTTCTTTGATTGCATTACTTTCTACAAAAAGTATTTATTGATGACAACATTATCATGATTATGAGTTACACTTGGTTATTTCATTCCCCAAGAAAAATGCTCAGTGTGCACCATGCATTAACACATCATAGTATGCGACGCTACTCAGGTTGACCCGCTATTAAATACCCGGATGAAAGCTGTCTGCAGCGCCACATGGCGGTCAATGAGAGAACGCAGAGTTATTGCTCTACCATATTGTTAGTGAATCTTCATGAAATTTAGTGGGATTGTGGAAGAAGTCAGAATTTCAATTGCTGATGATACTGGTGATGCCCTAATACCCAGATCATCACAGAGGGAGGTTCCCTGCCTTGTACATAAATTTATTCTATTTACATGACACCAGAGTTAGAGGCCCATGGGCCTCATGTTATCAGTTAGTAAATAGCAGGTATTCATATTAACTGGGATCCTACATTGCCACCTAGGCTGCAGCAATGAACTTGACAGGAAGGAGGGCAGATTCATGTATCAGGCAGCAGCAGCTCGTCATTGAAAGCCCACGTAGAAGAAAAACAAAAGCAATTCAATAAACTTATCATGTTTCTGAGAGTGAATAGAGATATGCCTTTTGTTGCCAAAAGAAAAGTTGTCGAAGCTGCATTTAACGCAGCGATATTATATGGCTATGAAGGTTGGCTTGACACCGGTGTCCGTGTAGTGGAGAAACTCTATATTGGTGCATGTAAAGCTCTCTTGGGTGTGAGAAAGACGACTGTAAATGATGTATGTTTGGCAGAACTTGGCTTTCCACCCCTAGATGCACTGATAAAACACAAGCAACAGACATTCTTGCAAAAGATGTTCGAGGAGAGGAAAAATATGTTGGACGACCCCCTGATGTTTGCAATAAGGTTGATGCAAACATATAATCGTAAAACTTTTAAATAAATAGAGGAACTGTTGATACCATCAAATGATTATATCGGTACTGCAAATAGTAGCTTGCAAGATAAGATTCGTTCATCACCCAAAACCAAATATTCTACATATCGTTTAAATCCTACCTGTAGCGTCCATGATGTGTATACTAATACAGTAAAACCTGTCACTACCGAACACTTTGGGGACCCAGCAAAAGTGTTCGGTAGTCAGAGGTGTTCGGTAGTCGGAGGGTTGGTAATTAGGGTAGGGAATATGACTACATACATGTACCCGGAATGTCTGACAGCTCTCTTTTTCTTTTCAGAGTAGCATTCACTGTCCCAATTGACACTTGGTACTTTGCAGCCAGTTTGCGCTGACTCTGTCCACCAGCAGAGTCTCTTATGAGGGAATATTTCTCCTCAAGTGTCAGAATTTTTTTTTTTTTTAGTTGCCATAGTCTGGCATACACTTGAGTGTTAAGTTGAATCAGGATGACTTATACAAATTTATGACAGTGCTGTACTCAAGCTAGAAGCTTCAAGACATACTGAAGGCACACAGTGAGACATGCAGTTATGTAGCTGACTTGGCGTTAATCCTTCTTAACACCTAAAACAATTAGCTGTGGATAGTGGAGCTTAATTGCTTTGAAGGGGTAATCAGATAACAATGAGTATGCCAGACCCATTCAATCAGAGACAGAGCTGAGTTTAACACATGAGTGATATTTGTGTTAATCCTGTCTTGTGTTTTAGAACACCTAAAACAAGCTGCAATGGACACCATACCCTGATCACTTTGAAGAAATAATCAGTGAACAAGGAACATGTCAGACCTATTCAATGAGAGTCAGAGCTGAGTATAATGCCTGAATGATACCTATAGGTGTTTAATCCTGTCCCTGCTTAGAATAGCTGGAATCAGAAATGTTTTTGTTCACTTAAAAGGAATACTCAGTCAACATAAACATGTCAAAGTCAATCCACATGAGTCTAAGTAAGATAAATGAGTAAATTAGCCAGGGGGAAGAAGTACTCTGAAAATAGATTGCTTAATACCTGAATATTGCCGCATTGCATGGACTAGGATGCGCCTTTCGTCGCATCACCTATGAATAGAGACAGTTCGTTGGGCGCACCTCCCTTGGGAGGAGCGTTTGTGTCAGTGTGGGCAGGTCCAGGATGAGGAGCATGTGATACAATTCTTCCCTCGTACTAAATATTAGAGACTGGTTTGGTGGGGCAGTTATTTACCCCAAAGTACTCAATGATGCAAAAAATGAAAAAGATTTTCTGCTCATCCATGACATTTTGGTGTCTTACTAAGTGATAAATTACTTTTGACTTTTCAGTGTAAAGGACTATCATATTATAAAAACTGACTTTAATACATAAGTATCTCCTATTTTCTAGATATATAAGTATTACTGTGATGATTTGTTGCAATGTATTATGCATGTTTTTTCTGACTATTTGTGATTTGATGATTGTGTATTCAGTTTGGACCCACGGTCAATAAAGACTACTACTACTACTACTACTACTACTACTACTACTACTACTACCAAGTAGGGCCAAATGAGCTTCTATTATAACAGTACAATGTACATAAAATAACTTGAGGAAGCAAATAGCATATTACCAGCCACATAAAAACCCGCTGGTTCTTTCAGACCTGTATCCAGTATCGGGGCAACCTTCTCTACTGAGCTGCATTTTTGACTCAGCGGGGCTCTTGACTGCTGTGCCCAGTGGTGCTACTTATAATTAATTCATAGTCTGGGGATGACCTCAGTGTCTGATACAATATCCCTATTCTGGGGCCCACCCTGGCCAGCAACTGCTAACATCAAAACGTTGTATTTACATTTTTAGGTAATGCTCATATTGGAAAAGTCCCATTGTATATTGTACATTACATTCATTCAACAAATTAACCATCCATTAACACTAATTACACATATATTGTGGATACTACGTCTACAAAATATCCAATTGGGAGTAACCCAAAGGTTTGGCTGCTATTTTGAAAATTATGGATTCCGCACCTTATGGTTTGTAAATGAGGATCGTAATGGGACTATCTTGGAGCGGTTATAAAATATGAAACCAAAAATAAACAGGGATTCCGTTAGGATTTTTTTCAGGGGGTCAGTCATACCCTGTGATTTTTTTCCAAGGGGTCACAGCTTCTGTGTGGGGGTCAGTCATACCCCCTTACACTTTTTCAAGGGGTCACAGCTTCTGCCTGGGGGTCAGTCATACCCCCTTATACTTTTTCAAGGGGTCACAGCTTCTATCAGGGGGTCAGGATTAGTGCTCTAGAAAATAAGTGCTACCTGGTAAAAGTATCCAATATTATACACTTTCAATCAAGTTACAAGGTTTAACTGGTTAATAAATTATAAGAAAACAACACAAGTGCCACGACAGTGGACCGCCCTGCTTGGTTAATAAATTAAATATATTTGCAGTTATGGTAATTTGCATTTTTTCTTCTTTCAGCTAATACATGGCAGTTCATGAGCCATTCAGATAGATTCCAATCCACAGAAGAAGAGAAAAGACTCAAACAACCATCTCAATCTCATATACATTTTGTATTTTTTTTTTCAGATCAGTGACCCAATCAAGTTTTCGAGCAATCATTTTTACACACTTAAAAATATGTGGATGTTAAATATATATTAAACTGATTCCTGCTTCCCAGTCCAGATTATTTGGGTACACTGATATATGTTTTTTCCCCAGTTCCTGGAAAATTACTGGTGTAGACTAGTACAGTGATATAGTTTCACACGCTCACAATTAATTAATTTCTCCTTTTCTTCATCTTGGTAAAAACTTTCAAACAGCTGAGCAGCAAAGGCTCTTCTTGTTTAGCTTTGTGAATGACAGTCCTACCCTCAAAACATTTGAAATTTTCATTTTTGTTTCAACTCTGTGTGTGCCAAGCCTATTCCTGAATTAATTTTTTATTCTATTTTGGGCACTGAATCCTTTTCCACAAGGAACTCAGGTAATAGGTATGAAGATATGCATATAGATGCAACCTTGGAAAATTCAGGATATTGGTCGTGGTATTGCTGTATCAACAACTCGCACACTTTTTTACATGACAAATGTGGATGAGAATTGATGAAGTATTTAAAGTGCAGGAAATCCTCTTTTGCATTTTTAGGATTTATTAGTGCATCCATTTCCTGTCCAGCAACAGTTGTGGGTCCATAAAAATGCAATAAAACCTCCAATTCTTCCTTCCCATGGACCCTGCTTCCAGATGATGTGACTGGTAGTAAATTAGGGGTAGACAGCACATTAAAACAAGAGAGAGAGAGAGAGTGTTTGTATCTGTCTTTGGGAACCTCTTTTCTATTTGAGATAACAAACTTTTAATATATTTCTTTTTCATAGCCTGAAAAGCTTTTACTCCAAACTCTGAATAGCCAAAGAGTTTTATGCCCTGGTATTGCCCCTCTCACTTTGAAAGATACTCATGAAAATCAGCAATACTGATACTGTCTCCATCCATAACAGATTCAGTGAAATTCTTTGTTGAATTTAATGTCTCTTTAAAATAGAAAACAGACATATTAATTGTATCGTTCTGGAATACTTTGTTAAACTTTGTGATGCTTGACAAGACATCTTGAAGAAGCAAAGTTGTCGCTATAAAATTGTATGTTTGAACTTGTTTTAATATATACCCTTAGCTTCAGGGACCTTATTTACTTCAATTTTGTGTTCTAGAGACATGAAATTGCATCAATTGCATGATGTACTGATAACCACCTGGTTGGACAAGGTTGCTTGAATTTCTTAGCTTTTATTTTCAAGGCATGTCTTAGTTCTCTTATTTCATTGTATCTAACTGCAGAGCACTGCTGGTCCATTTTAGAAAGTCTGCAAAATGCAGTCAGCTGCATAGCACATGCCTTGTCCACTGCGGCCACAGACTCACTCAGACCATCACCGGGCGTCTCTCGCTTGCCGTAGCTGCCTCTCTTTTTCTGAGTGTCCGTTTGCTTCTAACTGGGGAACTTTCGCTAGTGGCCCTGCTTTTGAACCCGCAAATCCAAATTTGAATAATCCGCCATTCTGTCAAAGTTTGCAAACATGTGGAATTGAAATGTCAAAACACCACCGCCATGCAGAGAAAGCTGTGTCAAGGGATGCAAAGCTGGCCTTGTGGTTTAACCAATGAAAACGTTTCTTACAACCATACTGGAACATTGACCAATCACGAACACTTTAATGTAGACACGCTGGCTTTTGCATATTAATGATTTAAAGCTGAAGTAAACAGCGCTCAAGTTCTCAACTTCGACAATGTGCGATGCAAATGTTCAATAAAGATGAGTGGCAATTGATAATGACTGCATCAGCATATCAGACTAGAAAACTAAAAATGTATCTGTGTCAGAAATACGTAAAGCTTTATTTTATGTGTGTAACAACAAATTTTTGTGCGTACTATATGCAGAATTTTGCTTTAATGGAAACACTGAATATATACTTTTCAAATATTTCACAGCATCAATAATGGTATGATATATGCTGTGGCTGCGATTCACTGATATCCAAATGAAATGTATTTTTGTGCAACTGGCCCGCAGTGCATTGCGCCACATTCAAAATAGTGCTCTCCACAGATGGTATCAACGTGCATGATTTGTATTGCCAGGATATGTCATGTTGCATGTGCATTTGTAACTAACTGCTTCAGCCACAACCGAGCATGCAGATTAAAGTTGAGATAGTAAGTCATGTTTTAAAAGTACTTTAACGACCATTTGCCTTAGTAACTTGGAGAACCGACACCAGGAACCTAGGGAAATATTACGATAATGATCACTGAACAACCAGGGCTATGCTGTTTCACCAAACAACTGTAGCTATGCAGCTATGCTGTTTCCCCAGCCCAAGTAAACCCTCCAGACAATTTATATAAAGTGCTGTGTTGGATTTGACTTTTTTATTGCAAAATAACAACACATGCCGGCCACTTTCTCAATAAAATCTTTCAGCCAGGGTCGATCAATTTTTATTTGGGAAGGGCGGCTTGAAAGTTGGGGGGGGGGGGGGGGGGAGGCTTATGTTTCATAAAATTTATTTAGGGTATGGCCTTTTCAGTAGGATCAGTGGAACTATCGGAACCATACATTTATTTCTGTTAGGCCAGAGGCAACTTGGACATTTGTTCAAACATGTTTAAAATGGATGTTATTTCACCTTTTACACATTACATCCTTTGACACCAGTTTAATGTGGTACCTGGTCACAGCCGGAGGCACTTGTTAAAAGAAATATCATTCTCAAAGTATTTAAACATACAAGATGCTAAACATATTTAGAAAAATTCATTTATTTGGTAGGTAGAAAAAGTGTCTTTTTTGAGAGCTGGTCTGCAGTAAATATTGGTAAATATGAACATTTATTGGAGTGTCACTAACACTGTACAGAGTATCACAAATTGCTTGTTATGAAAATGATAGGACTCTTAATTTGTTTGAGTACAGTGTTGTAGTACATGTACATGTACTCCTGAAACTCGTGACATTCACCTGGCAATACAAAAATGTAGTGGTGCACAAATAGTTCAGCACACACAGCAAGATTCAAGTTTCATTTATTTATACATTTAGATTTGCTTGTACGTGCACTGTGAGTTGCTGCCTTATGAATTAAGATCTGTGTTTACAGGTAATAAAAGAGTCCTTAAATTGCACAAGCTTTTTAACCCTTTGGTTGTAAATATGCATGGACCTTGGTTTACCCTGTTACAGTAGTTCTTGTCTTTGGGGGGGGGGGGGGGGGTCCAATCAGCACTAGACCACATGCTTTTAAAAGACCACATAATCAGAATATTTTGTGTGGTAATGTCCTTGGGTGTTCTTGCAAGAAAGGGACCTCCATTACATGTACTTGTCCATACAGCCTTTATGGGTTGACCCTGGCTGGAGGGTACACCCCCCAACGGTGGGCACTATTTTCCCAGGCCCCAAGGGAACCCACCGCACAGACAGTTTACTGTATATGTGGTAAATGATAAAATGTTCTATACAGTACTGTTTATCATGCATAAAGGGACAGACTGAGACAGGTGTGCTGAAGTGACATGTTGTATGCCTGCTTGTCAATTCTAGACAGTTGGATACTGTACATGTAATTGGTATATGTAGAGACATTGCTGATCTGCAGAATTATGTTGAAAACAACTTGTGAGAAGCCATGATACTGATGTCCACCTCGTGGATTTTGGCTGGGGATAATGTTTAACCATTTCCTTCTTGATAGAAGGCAAGTTCATGACTCTCCTTGGTAAGGCTGGGAACTACCTGTAAGTGCCAAACTGGCATAGGCAGAGGCTATTGACCAAGGCCATGCTATTTATGTAGGATTCACATACAATTCTAATTCATTATTTCTGTCATCGAAAGTGAAATCTGTCAAAAAGGAAAAAAAAAAATCAGTGAAGCAGGCACAAATTTGATCATCAATTAGTTTTTTTCCCATTTAGGAGGCAAAGGGTTAATGAATCAAGGAAACATTTAACCATTATTGGACTCGGTCAGGAACTTTTCGCAGTGCATTCGGGATGCAAAGAGTGTACAGGCAGTACTGAGGAAAGGTCAGCTAATTGATATAAAAGCAGGTGTCATTTATGACGCTGGATCAATCCAGGTGAAAAAGTTGCATGCAGATGATTGGCATTAGTTTTCTGAGGGTTAAAGTCAACTCATAGATTTTATAAGTGCATGGTGATCAAGGAAACTGTCTGCTGTTCATAAGAGTGGTATGGTCAGTGTGGGTGTTCCTCATTGCAGCTCTGAGCTTAGCACTTACTAAGAGCTCTTGAAATAAGTTTCATGCATAGGAAGAAACTAAGACTTTTAAAGACTATCCAACAAGAAAATTCTTGTAAATCAACACGAGTCTGAAGGGTCACAACACCATGTATGTGTCATGTTTGTGTATCAAAATAATACACATGCACAGTGGCTAACGTGGCAGGATTTAATCCCCTCCTCGTCAGGAAAAGTCTTGTGTTAACTGCTTTGCATGGCATTGAGTGGACATGGTTGCCAAATCCACTCCAAAGAGAAAGCTGTTGACCTGGGGCATGCTGTCCAGAGGCCACATGTACATTTTTACTGTAACATGATAAGTGATTTGTATTTGTACACACATACGCACACACACACAGACACACACATACTAAAGCAGATGGCATCTTACATATGGGTGCATTGTGTGATTTGAGTAAGAAGGGGTTAATACATGATTACATGAAGTGTGGACCTCTTCCAATTTTGCTGAATTACTTTTTCCTGTGGACTTAATGAAAGAGCTTCCTTCTGCATTACTTATGAGTTAAAAGGATATCTGCTTAAATGTACATGCCACAAATACCTCAATACAAACATGGTACAAATGTTTTAGAATTAATGTGGACATGTGTTGAAAACAGTGACTGGTACAGTTGTATTAGGTAATGCTTCTGGAGACCTGACCTCAGCATGGTCAGCACAGAAAGGTATATGTCTGTGACATCAGCTGAAATATTCTAATGGCAGACCTAACCATGTATATTACACACATTGTTAATGTGTGTCAAGTATAATATTTCGATGTGTCCAGGGGCTGACATATATCTGGTATACATTTGATATACACATACAGTAGTGTCAGACCACTCCAATAAGAGACCACTTGCCCAGCAGGACCACATTTACAAGGTCCTTGGCCCTATATTTTCCATGCTAGTGGACCTGCAATGAGAGACCACCTGCTTTATGTAGCCACTCTATTACAGTCCAAGGAAGAACATCTAACCATTACACCTTTTTGTGTACTTTGTTATGATAATGAGTGACCAGAAATCATTTGTATTGTCTTACAGTGCAAACTGTAGCTCATTTTGTTTAAAAACATAAATGATATTTTTGTATAGATGTGTATATAGTTCTGTATATACATATAGAGAGAGAGAGAGAGTTAGAGAGAGAGAGAGAGAGAGAGAGAGAGAGAGAGAGAGAGAGAGAGAGAGAGAGAGAGAGAGAGAGAGAGAGAGAGAGAGAGAGAGAGAGAGAGAGAGAGAGAGAGAGAGAGAGAGAGAGAGAGAGAGAGAGAGAGAGAGAGAGAGAGAGAGAGAGAGAGAGAGAGAGAGACTTATCTGTTCCCAACAAAATGTGTCCACTACCACTACATGTATCAGACTGTTGTTATTATGAGGTTTCATTATATGTATATATATATATATATACATCTTTTCTAGCACAGTCACAACAATGCTGTGGACATCCTTAAAAGCGCCCCTTTGTGGACTAGTGGCCACAAAGAGCAGGTGACCTGTCTTTGCAGGTAAATTAATAAAGTTGACTCCTGTGTCCACAAAGGATGGCTAGAAAGATGACTTTTCTTGGCAGTAGCTGCATGCACCAGGTAGAACTTAATGTGTTTTCTTTTTTGGGGTTGGGGGTTGGGGGAGGATATAACTGTTTTATGATAACTTACCTTGTCTTTCATGGTTGATGATGCACAAACTTGATCTAGAAAGCTGATAAACCAGTTTTGATGGATCTTATATTGTTCAAGTATAATGAGTTGAGAAAAAAAGACAAATACAACAGTTGGCACAATATCGACCAGTTTGGTACTTGTTTGCCACAGGTAAGGTAGCATGCAAGCCAGTATTTTGAAGGCTGGTCTAACTGCTTGGAGGATGTTACACCAACCTTCCACAGTGATGAAGGAGACAAAGTCAGAATGGGCAGAAAGATTTACCATTCCCCTCTCTAGCTGGCAAACAATTGCAGGATGTCAAATATATGTCTGTCTCATTAAATAGAAGTTTTTGTGTGAGGTGTGTCAACTTATGTCAAATGTTCATGAATCAGAGTAGCACACTCAAAGGTCAAAACCCAACCTGTGTTAGAAATCTTGACATGTCTTATTCAGACCAGGAAAATAAGAAAAAGGATTGGGCCGCACATTGTGTGTTCTTATTTCGTGGTATTAATAAATAAGGGTGTGTGTGTGTTTGTGTGTGTTTTATTTATTTATTTTTTTTTTAATTTTTGTTTTTGTTTTTGTCAGTTTACTGGATTCATCAAGCTATGAACGGAAGGGATAAATACTAGTCATGTACATGTACTACTGCCCAGTTTCAGAAGTTGAAATCAACCTGTGGTCAATTTGAACCCCTCTCAAGTCCTAGTTAACATGGTTAAAGCCCGGAGTCAACAGTAGGATCACTTTCAGAAGTTGAGGTCATTATGAAGCCATACTCAATTTGCCTATGAATTGTAACCCAGGGTGGTGCCTTGGTTAAATGTGACCAGGGCAGGGAAAAGAAGGAATCCCATATTTGTGTTCCAAAACAAGAGCGCAAATTGTGTATTATGGCAGGCTCTCTGGACTGGTTTGATCAATTTGAAATGGTGGAGCATCTGATTCACTGAGAATGTACATTTTGTCTGAGAAATGACCTATTTATTATGTATGATGATGTTAAATTTCACCACAGGTTTCGACTAGATAAGGATCCTGTACTTATGCCTGCCCCCTCATCTTTTTTGTCCACTTTTTCATATTTCGCCAACTGTTCTTCAGCTGTTCTGTTTCTCGCTGATTAACGCCTTGTCGGCTGTTGAATTTACTTGTTATTCTATCCAGTGCTGCTTCTTGTTTCAACACCATGGTACCATGCTTTTTTTTTTTTTTTTTTTTTGCTTTCGACAATTCCAATCTCATCTGCCACCAATTAGATTAAAATGTTCTTTTCCAATTCAGAAAAAAAAAATGGATTTCGCCTTTTTTACCACAGCTGACTTGTCAGTCAGCTGAGGTTATGTGATGGTTCAAACTTGGTGGGGATGTGGCTTGGGTGGGTCTCTACCAAGTTTGTTCAAATGGTCATGGTATAGTGATTTTTGGATTTTTTACTGTCAAGATCAGCTGAGGCATGGGCTGTTCACACAGCCCTCTTGTTTTCTTTTCCCATGTTTCGGCACTATTCCTGGGGCAGTGGTATTTTGCTGTCACCAATTCACATGTGAAGTCAGGAACGAAACAACAAACCCACAGACCTCAACATTGATAGTTACACAATAATTCAAAAGAAATGCACTGCTTTACAGGCACATGTAGTTCACGTTCAAGGTCCAGAAGCTAGAGTCACAAAACCATAACTGGACCCGAACTTCTGAAAATGAAACCACTCTCATTTGATCCTGGGTCAAAAGCCGTGGTTACCTGTATAAGCCATGGTTATCTGACCACCAGTTATCTGTATAACCCCAGGTCTCCTGACAATACTTCTGAAATGGGGCAAATATGTCCTACTGTGACAGTCCTTAAAAAAGGTATGAATATGGGGAAGTGCATATGTACATTCTTTTGTAGGTGATCTGCCATTGTTGGTACTACTTTTTAGCTCTGCTGAACATAGGTTGCACAGCTTATGGAATCACTCGTGTCTGTCTGTCTGTCTGTCCGTAAACATTTGCTCATCAACGCAGTAGTATGTACAATTTTTAATTTAGCCTCTTAAAATGTTTTGAACATATTGTATGCATAAAAACTAGTTTCCTAATATTGATGGCACCATCTAGTGGATTACATAGTACAGGGGCCAAAAGTAGAAAATGCCCTGTTATGTTAGATTTTCAGTGGAAATGTTCTGGAGGCGATTATGTTAATCTGAAAAATACAAGTGGTGCCCCCTATAGCTGAATGGGAAATCTGACTTATTGTTTGGTAAAATTTATGAAATCCATTAGTTGAGAAATTAAAAGGCCAATTTCACCAAATGTACAACAAATGTGTATTATGTGGAAAACTGCAATATTACATAATCTGAGGGACCTTGAGCTACTGTCTCAAGGTCACAGAGGCAGTGCACATCAGAAATGATTTTCTTGTGAAGATCACTACATATAAATTTGGGGACACATATCCATACCAGTGCAGGAAGATGATACAAATGTACAGACAAAAGTATATGAGATGTGGAGTCATGGTGGCGCTACTGGTGTTTATTATCAGAACTAACACCATAGGTATCAGAAACACATTTAATTCATGACTGTCAAAATAAATGGAGACAGAACTATTAAATCTACAGCAAATATGCATTAGACACATTGTCTTTTTTTTTTAAATTTGGTTTACTTTGACCCATTTTCAAAGTCATTAAGCACTTGGTAAATAAGGCTAATGGTGCCAAATATATCACCAATTTGTATCATATGTAGAAGGTTGATACTACATAATTTGGATGACATTTGACCTGCTTTTGCAAGTTCATGGAGGGAACACATTTTGATAAAAGAGTTTTTTCTGATGGTCATCACATCTGAACTTGTGTGAATATATTCATATACCATGATAGGAACATTTTCAGGTAAGATCCTTTTTTTATATGAGTTCATGGCGGTGCCACTGGTGGAATATTTTGGCACTGCTCTCATAAGTATCAAAAACACATTAAAGTTCATTTTGGTGATAATAAATTGAGATGATATTATAAAATTTACACTAATTATGCATAAGGTCAATTGTCAAATTTTGCAAAATTATGAGTGACCTTGACCTGTTTTTTATGATCATAAAGCACTGTAGAAAAGTATCACTAAATTCAACATGTTGAGAAAGAATATAAGGCTATTCACAGTACCACAAATATACCAAATATACGATAAATGAGT
Organism: Hermodice carunculata; assembly: GCA_964020975.1. Taxonomy (NCBI): domain Eukaryota; kingdom Metazoa; phylum Annelida; class Polychaeta; order Eunicida; family Amphinomidae; genus Hermodice; species Hermodice carunculata. Next base: position 59,243,354 of record OZ026612.1, read on the forward strand.
ACCATATATGGAACTTTGACATTGCATAATATGGATGACCTTGACCTACTTTCTGAAGTTCATGGAAGGATGTATTTTGCGATTTTTCCTTTTTTTTTTTTTTTTGTAATGGGCATTACAGGAACATAATTTATACAGACAAAAGGTTATTACATTAGGAGTTATGATCGCACTGCTGGTGGTAATTATTGGAAGTAACATCAAAGGCATCAACACACATTCAATTCATTATTGCGCAAATAAACATGATGAATTGAGATGGAACTGCAACATTTACACCAAATATGCATTGGGCCAATTTTCAATTTTTGTAATATGTTGTGACCTTGATCTATATTTCAAGGTGATTAAGCACTTTAGAAAGGGACACTTAATTCAATATGTTGATAAAGAATAAGGTGAATGATACCAAATGTACCACAAATGTGTACCATATGGTAGTTTGATATTGCATAATATGGATAACCATGACTGATTTCTCTAGGTTATAGAGGGAATACATTTCAGAAAATTTTTGGGGGTGGTCACCAGCAGAGCATTAGCCCATGGGCCTCTTGTTTCTATATGCCATTGTGTTTCGGAGTGCAGAAATTCATTTTCCCTATATGGATAGCAATACTAATATATACATCTATATACAGGGCTCAAAAATATCCTATTGTCTGCCACAAGTGAAATCCTCTGTGGGACTAGTGACTGTCAATCTTCTCTTGTCCTATGGAAAGGTAAGAGTGCATACAATTTACATCTGTAGTGCAAGAAGTTGACGCATGAATGAAGTCACAAGTTCTGTTTGCTGTGTTTATTTCTATCTAAGACTGCTCTGCCAAACCTATGGGACAGACAGTTTTACCTGAAGGAAAGACAAATGAAACTTCAAAATCACTTGTTGTGTGAACCTGTGAAGAAGTGGAACTGTGAATAATTTTCTTGTCCTGATATTTATCTAGAGAGAGAGAAAGTGGTGTCGTGCTCTTATGTGTACCATCTTTTTTATGATTACTTGCAGACACCCCCTGCTCCTGAAGAGGAGGAGAAAAAGGAAGAGGAAACACAAAATCCAGAAGATGTGAAGGAAAATGATGCCCCAGAGCTAACATCTGACAAGAAAACTGATGAAATTATAGGTTTGTGCTGCTGGAAATGTAGCTTCTCTACTTGCTGTGCTCATGAACATAGTACAGGCTTTGGTCAAACAGTTCATGCACATTGTCCTCTGCAGAAAAAGGAATAATTTCTTATAATAGTGAAATTTGTGTCATAGTACAGTACTTGCCACTACATTTAGTTATGATCTCTTTCAGGAGCTTTAACTCATTCCATACCAGTCCCTGATTTTTCCGTATATTTACCTAGACTTAAGACAACAATTGCATATTTAAATTCTTCATGAAAAGAGCTTTCGTTCAAGTACCAAGATGCCTATAGTCTTAACTCAGTGGTTCTGGCACTGCCAGAACCACTGACCAAGGCCTGTGACCATAGTATGGAATGCGTTAAGAGAATGTGTTTCAGTGCTTTGGCAAATAATTTTCAGTCTTCAGTCTGTGCATCCAAGGTCAGCACAGAACTGTCACAGTCCTTTTGTTTATCAGTACTGCTTGTATTAGTTATGTAACGATACCTCTCGACCACCGTTGCCAAGACTTGCATGTTTTTAGTAATTTTGGTATTAGTAAGTATATTTAATAATAATTTAATGACTTATATAGTGCCAGTATCTAGCCAAGAGGCCACTCATTGGTACTTTACACAGGTATACATAGTATCAGAGAATAAGTTACGAACATAAAAAGTAAATAAGTTGAATCAGGTACAAATCACAGGTAAAGCATAGAATGTCACAGTCACTTGATCAATAGTACACTTCATATAATTGAAAAGTATTCCTGCACTAGTGGGTTTTTAGTTTAACTTTAAAATCCTGTAAATCACCAGCATAACAAATGTACAGGTACATAGGGAGGGCATCCCAGAGACAAGGGGCTACTTTACTGAAAGACTTTCCCCAAAAGTCATCAATCTGGTCCTTGGGACAGTCAAAAGAAGCCTGTCCACTGACCTCAAGGAACGTGTGGGAACATATGGGTGAAAGAGTTTAGTTAAGTATCTTGGTGCGGTGCCATTAAAACATTTGTTAGTCAGTGCAAGAATCTTAAAATGAATGCTGTGTGGGATTGGTAGCCAGTGAAGACTAGCAAGCACAGGTGTAATATGCTTCCGCCATTTAGAGCCTGTAAGTATCCGCGCAGCGGTGTTTTGAACCCTCTGAAGCTTTTGTATTTGATACTGAGGTAAACCACTTAAAACAGAATTACAATAGTCTAACTGGGAGGAGAGGAAAGCTTGTATAAGTGTTTCTGCTGACTTCAAATCGAGGCATTGTTTGATGACTTATACAGCGCCAGTATCTAGCCACGAGGCCACTCACTGGCGCTTTACGGAGGTATACATAGTATCAGAGAATAAGTTATGAACATAATTTAAAGTAAATAAGTTGAATCAGGTAAAAATCACAGGTAAAACATAGAATGTCACAGTCAGTTGATCAATAGTACACTTAGTATACACTTTACCTCTTGACCACCATTGCTAGACCTCCGTGTTAACTAAATTACTAAAAATTTTGGGTTTTAAAGATGGCATTTAGGGTCAAGCAGGTTGTGTGTATGTAAATGAGTAGGTGCAATTTAAAGAACTGGGAATATTGAATGCCCCATATGTTTGTAAATGCATATAGAGGTATTTCAAATGATGTGTTTTTTTTTTAAAAAGGGAAAAAAGCCCACAATGTTGCAGAGCACTAACATGATTTTAGTGAGATCAGTAGGATGTGATTTTTGCATTTTTCACATTCAGTTATTTTTCTTTTTTTCTGGCATACCTGTAAGTATCTGGATTAAATGTTCTGGGAATAGTACAGGGATTAAGAAAAACACATTTTACCTCTACATCTGTTGTGTCTGATTATTTCATAAGTTGTTTTGTCTTACAGAACCAGTCAAACAGCCTGGATACATATGGCGTATATCCAGCGGTATCTACAATACTGCATCCGGAGCAGTGGGATTGGGTGTTGGCAGCGTCAAGTGGGTTGCTGGGAAAAGTTATGATGCTGGAAGTGCTGTCATTAACACAAGCACAGCTGTTGTCAAGGCTATACCAAAAACAGTACGCAGGAAAGATAAAAATGAGTAGTCAACATAACTGTCCAATCCAGATCTCACGGACAGCGGCAATCTATGACCCTTGTGTAAACACTGGGTATCAAAATGCATTTGACTATAAATTCGGGCAAGATTGTGCGTGGTCAGACTCTTTATTGGTGTAATAAGTGTACACAGACAGACGTAATATCTGGTGCATATAATAGATATCATTGTAATGTATGTAACAGAATTACAGTGATTGAAAAAATTATGTGCATTTGTGCCAATGAAGTTTTATATTTGATGGGGAAAACAGAAATAATGGTCACTATAACATTTACAATTGCAGAGGCCTATAAGAACATATTTGTGTCTGTTGTTGTTGGCCTGTAATTGACCTCCGTCAGATACTGATTAGATAATATCTTGTATGTGTGACTGCTTGACGAAAATATATGGTGGCATTAATCCTGCCAAGAGAGGGAGCTGGTGTACGTCTGTAGCCTTGACAGGAATTTCTGCCTGTGGATGGATTCACCACCTCTCCGGGGCCATTGTCCATGGCCTTATAGCCTTTACCATGCAACCAGAATGTGTCCTATCAGACAGTGCTAAAACTTCAATGTTACATGCTGCATAAAATAATATGTCCCAGGAATAGTCACCAGATTGACATAATGTGCAACAGAAATAGCTGTGCACAGAAGAAATCACTGCCTTCTTATTTTTTGCCATGTACCATGACAAGGAGGTGCAACAATGCAATCAGAAATCCAGCCAGTTTATCATGTATCATAAAGTTTAGATATTTTAGCCAGGTGGAAATAAGTAGATCCAACAGATGTGCATTTCTACACTCACATCAAGTCCAGATATACATAATGTGGGATAAATTTATATAAGATGATATTTTGAATGGTATAGTTTAATGCCTGTGTCATTGTGAAGGTCACAGTGATTATGTCTGGTTCATGACTATGTCTGGTTCATTAATGCTTGTCAGCTGTGTTTGGTCCTGAATGCAGTAAACTAGTATACATGGATGTGTGAGTTTATTTCATGTGGTTTAATACACTTGCCAATCTCATTAGATCTTGCTTTTTATGTAATATATACTTTCACTATTTGAGGATGCTGAGGTAATAGTGACTTCATGCACACACATTTCGCTGCCTTTTTTCATTGTTTAGTGTATGTGATTAGTGTATGTATTTATATGCAACTTTGGCTGTTGTTCAGGGGGCTATGCATGTGCATGCTTGGTACACAGGGAAGGATGTCTCTTGCCTGCTGAATTGCCTGTCAGTCCTCATACAATGCATATTTTAGAACTGATGATCTCAAAGTTGGCGAATTAAGATTAGGGGTTGGAGGTCTTTTGAGCAGGCAAGGATGTGCTTTCATCCTGAATTTCTGTCCCACTTTTACCACCATATTGTGAACCCCAAAGCAATTACATGCATGTGTGTAAATTACTGAAGTGAAGTGTAATGCTGATGTAATTTTTTTGGATATTGAAAGTCTCTTGCCTGCTGTGATTTCACAGCAGCTTGGCCCAGAAGAACTGGATCAGATTTTGTGGCCTTGAGGCTGCATTGAAGGCAAGCAAGCTCTGTAGCAATTTTACCAGCTCTTAGATTTTTTCTGCCAGAAACTTTTACTCGTGGTTGTAAGCATGTGAGGCTGAATCATACAGACTAGATTTAAAATCTGATCTACATTGCCTTTTGAGATATCATCTGTTGTCACTGTATCTCTAATATTACTTATTTTAAATGTTGTTTCTTGTGCTTTAATTCTTTAATGAAAACTAACCTGGGATTACTCAACAAGAAAAGTAAGTTGAATACTGTACATTTGAAAGAGTGCTTTATCAAGCACACGCTGTATTTTCACACAAGTACACTTGGTTAGTTATCTATTTCCACACTAGGTGGTTGTGTGTGCAACATTTTTGTTGCAGTTTAGTTCCAAAAATGGTCAACAGGTGGAAGGACAGTGGGACTCAGCATAAAAACATTTATCTCATGGTTCCTACTTTTAAGGAAGAAAGCTTAAATGTAGTTCGGATTTTCACTTTAGTTACTGTTATTATCTGATAGTACAAGGTACTATCAGACAATGTTAGTTTGTAACCTGAATACACTGTATACCAATATACTGGAAAAATAATTACTTTCAAAACGAAGCCCATGATAGATTAATTAATCGGCAAGTATTTCTTTCCCAAATAGAATAAATAGTGTAAAAAGAATCTATACTTAGGTGTAGATGGTGGTCCCAGCTGGCCAGTTGTACTTGTATTAAGTTAAGATGGTTATCACAGTGGTATGCAAGCAAGGTGATAATGGCGGTGCTGTGTAACTTGTATACACATGTTTTGATATATGGTAAATATGTTTGCAATGTATGAGAAAATAGGTAAAAACATCATAAAAGGTAGTTAAAATCATATGTGAAAGTGTATTTTCCTATTTTCTGACAGCTGAGTTGCTTGCTTAGCAAACCTATAAGTGCCTTCAGTGTCATTTGGGGGCAGAGGGATTGCTCACATTGAAGAGTAATTCCACAAAACTCAGCTAAGTAATCAAGCAACTGATACCATGATTTGACTCATTCCAGCCTAATGACGCTTTTTCCTGCTAATATCTGATATCATCTGCTAATTGTATTTTACTAAATTAGGGATTACTTTTTGGATGAAACTTGCATGGAAGATCATTCCAAATTATATGCCCATGGTCAACAGCTTTCCTTGGTGCGCTCTAGGCGCATTGCACCCAGAGTGCACCAAAGAAAGCTGTTGACTCAGTCTTCTGGCAGGGTGGAATGAGTTGAGGCAGTAAAGCAAAGTAATTTTACAGTGGTAGTGCAGTGGTTTCCAGGAAGATTGACATTTTAATCAATGGAAAAAGTCAAGTGTTACCAGAAGTCTAGTTTTCAGTGTTGCCTGAGTATCTGCATGACCAAAGACATAACCAGTATGTTGTTGATAGGACCTGCTTTGGTTTAAATGTATTTTATTAATAAAATGGTTGGGGTGTAAGCCAAGCTGTCACAAAACCCATCATTGGTGCTTGGTTTAATGGAAGCCAGTTTGGTGGCTTAAAGGCATAAATGCCTGACTGTCTCACTCTCCCGCTTTGTATTTCCTTGAATCTCTCATCATGCATGCTTAAGCATGTGGCATTTTGGTGTGCATATTCATGTATTGGGAATGTACTGCCATCGTTTAGGCAGTGATAAACTGAAATGTTTGTGAAATTCAGCCATTTGTGACTAGACTTTCATCCAGTGAAACTGGAAATTGATGAAAAACTCAAAAGAGTGGGTAAAATGGAGCATTTTCAGCTACATGTACTTTTCTATGACTTTTATTTTCTTCTTTTTGGGGGGGGTGGGGAGGGAGTAAAAAATATACATAATGTGTTTTATGTGTGGATTGCCTGCTAAACCACACACTGTAGTTCAGGAGTCTGCATAGAAGGTACTTTAGTTTGGCATTCATACAGATTTAAATGTAGGTAACTTTTTACCCTTGACCCAGATTATAATTCTTTTGACTAGTGTTGTCAGATTATAAATTTTGATTTCATGTGAAAAGAATCATAGGATGGTGAAACATGTTTTGAAGTGGGCTGCTGTTTTAAGAAGTATATGGTCGACAGCATGTATATATAGCACCTGTCTAGTTGTGTGGCAGCAGTGTTAATGCTCAAGCTCCTCAGTTTGGCATGGTAGGCCTTTGTACAGTAAAGGTGGGGGAGCTTGCAACTTGCATGTGAAATAAAGTTTTTGCCTTTCGAAAGATATATAGAATGCCATGCATTTTTGGGCTGCAAAATTTCTGTTCTCCACATTAGTAATACCACTCCCACTTGAAGTGAATTCACCATTTTACCTGTTGAATTAAGATGGAGTGAACAGCTGACATTGGAAATGTCCCAAAGGAAAGCTGTTGACCTGGAACAGTTATTCTGATAAGGCCCATCAGCCCTTTTCAATCAAATTTTCTTTCATTAACACTTATATCAAGAAAAAGTGCCGTAGCAGACACTTACCTCCAGCAGGTGCTGGCTGGTTTGAGTAGGGGAAGTATTAATCCTGTGGAGTAGACAGAACCATGTCAACTAACCAAAAAGCCATGCAAACTTAAGTGTTTGTCAGCAGAATTTTGGAACAAAATAGGTAAGGGAGGGCATTTTTCCACAATATTTTTACTTCATTTTAATCTTAAAAGGGTCAAAAGAAGGCACAGATTACTCTAAAAGGACTTTTTTAGTTGTTGAAGATAAGAGAAGAGTTGAGATGCGGCTGAGAAACTGATACAGGAGGTAAACTTTTTTCATCTAAATTGATTTTAATATTCCTTTTGACCATTTCTTTATGTTCCTGTACTGCAATCCCATACTGATGCCAAAAGTGGTCACATGTTCCTTGAGTCACCAGTTGGAAAATAAAACATTTTCCTTGCAATTTTTATTATATTATTTTTACTGTTTAGGTCACACGTCTGTGGAAAAACACTCTGTTTGGCGCCTTGATGCCACATGTGTGTTGGTCAAGAAACGAGATGTTTTGTATCTGCATGGGTATAAAATTAACCTTGTATATTTAAATTGACAATTTATATGCATATCACTCAAAGGATATTGTCAGTGACTGTTAGGTTTTGCACAGTTAACTTGCTTGAATGTGTGTAGAGACCCACTTTCTATGCACATCCTTCTTAATGCTTGATAAAGTTCTGATCCCTCATGGCACAGTAGTGTATTGAAGTAAAATGTTAAAAATTGCAATTGCATTGATACTTTGAACCACAAGAAGCTTTTGATCCAGTCAACAAGGAGATCATGTGCATGCTCAACCATGGGCAAATTTTATTTTGGCACAGTAAAAACGCTGCTTGGTCTCGAGTCCTGCATTATTGCATGGTGGTCATGCTTCATGCCATCTGTATGACTTGCTAGACAATGCCAAAACCAGACTTGGGGTCTGTTGGTACTGGAGTGAAAGGTCTGATTATGGTAGCATTTTATATTCATATGTACATGTTTAACTCTGTTTAAGCATGTGAGAATATGGAGCTCAACTCATTCTGTAAGGTCCAGTATTAGAATTGGCACAGTCTGTGGTTCAATGAGGTTGCTGTTTGCATAAAAATCAATGCATATCTTCACCCTCTGAGTTGTGTGCACAGTTCTTCCTTTGCACTATGTGTATTCTAACATTACAAAGATACCTGAGACCTTTTAGCTGCTAAGCACATTATAAAATCACAATATGTTTACATTTTCTGACATTGGTATTGTAGATTCAGTATTAACAAGATAATGATCTTCAGGCAGAAAGCTTGGAGGTGCAAGATTTGTGTGAAATTAGTTACCCCAAGCTTAGCCATGGTATCAACTTGGCTGTGGACCAAAAGTGTTCTATGCAAACAGTTGAAGAGTTCAAAGAGATGCTGCTGATCAGGTGTAGATTGACTGTTATAGAGAATTATAGTAGCTACATCAGCATTTGTAGACCATGACATGTGTTCCTTGTAATGTTAACATGGTTTGAGCTGACCCTGATATGGTTGTTGGTCCAGCACAGTTGTATATCAAATAAGCAATAAAGAATTATTGAGTTTAAACTTTTTTTTTCTCTCTTGGGAGTTTCAAACAATAGCATATGACATAAAGGCAAGTATTGTAAATTTGAATCGACAGTAAAATATCCTGCTGTTTCAACTATAATGTCTCCCAGGATTTAAGGAAGTCCACTGCTGAACAAAAGGCAGGAGGGCATTGGGCAGCAGAGCCTGCACAATCTGCTTCTGACACAGAACCTAGATGTGGCCCCAGTCGGGAAATCCAGTACAACCTTGCTTGTCAGGTTTCCTTGGCAACAAGGAATACAAGGCAAGACCTGGGCCCAGTTGCTGTCAGAATACAAACTACGATCTCCTGTGATGATTCCGGGTTCAGCAACCCTTAGACTCTGGGTGCTGAAAGGGCCCAACAGCTTCACTTGTGTTGGTTGTGGACCCACAGTAGTGCTAATAGTGTCTGTTTCTGGAACTTGCAGTGCCCTGATGGTCAGTGGGGGCTCCTACAGTGCAACTTGCCCTTCTTTCAGCTTTATCTTCACTTTCAGCCTCTACACAGTTTTCCATAACAGTAGTCTAGCAATTGAATTAGCAGGTTTTAAGTTTTGGCCTTTCGTTAAAGGCTGTGATAAATGCATTGTCTCCTGTTACATTGCCATTATTATGTTTGAAGTAATACCAGGTAAACTGAGGTAGTTACATGGGAATCACTACTTTAAAGGGTATCCATCCACATAAATTTTACCCAGCCTGGATGTAGGGTTTCAATGTGTGAAAGGTAACTCTAGTTGTGAGCTGTCAAGTCATTTGCATTACAGCCACTACTGCTGATGTGATAGCATCATGACACGTCATGATTACATGTTAATCATCCCTTCATCAGGTTATGACAGTCTGATGGTGGTGTCTAGGGTGTTAGCCATTCAGCAGTCAGTCACTTCATTTCTGTTCAGGTAATATCCACAACAGTTCCTAGTTATTAATTTCCCAACTACATTTCCCTTCCCATTTTCATTTGCTGGTTGAGAATCGGGTGGTAAATCTACTATTATTTATGTAATGTTACCTCTCAACCACTGTCGCCTGGACCTCGTGTTTGGGCCATAACAGCTGACACAATTGAGTTGGCACTTTATTGTTCTGAAGACCTGATAGTCCCAGTGGCACCATCACTTGGTTCCTGTGGAAGCAGGGGGTGGGGTGGGAGTGACTTCCAGTGCACATGTGCCCTTACTCTTCCTTCCTCCTTGGGTGCCATCTCTGGCCGCAGGCTAGCTCTAAGAGTTGGGAGCTCCATTAGCTTTTGTCGAGAGAAAATGTGTTCATGCTGTGCGCACTACCTGTACTGCATAATTTGTTTTCTTTGCTATCCTAGCCTCTTTGGAGCTACAAATGGCTTCTACTTGACCTTTGGATCCTTGAATAATTGTGAAAGTAGGGCTGGTCTTGGCTCAAAACTGATCTTTTCTAAGATGGTGTCTGGTGGGTCGAATCACAGACACCGAGAGGACAGCTGCAAAAGACAGTAGCTGTTTGGCAGCATGCTGTGGGTGTGGTGCCGTAGACTGTTTCACCCATCTCCCAACTTGGGTAGAGGGCAGAAGATGGATTCGCCGAACCATACTGATACAGTTGTCGCCAACAGCTTTGCTGTGTGTGTTCTTGTGAGAAGGCATGTAGGTTTTGTTCTAGGTGGGGAGATGACAAGCGGCTGCTTTATGAGCAGTCACAGAGGAAGAACAAGAGGGTTAGGCATAAGCGTGCTGCTAAAAGTCAGGCCATCAAGTCTGACTCAATCGAGTCTTCTACCCCAGCAATCTGAAACTCGCGGCAGTCTTGGAGATGATGGCCAGTAACCAACAATTGCAAATGGATCTGATCTGGCAGTTGTCAAACCCTTCTATGCTGACTACTTGGGACCCGTGTCCAAAGAGGCAGGCAAATCGCTGCCTAGTCTGACAGTGGGGACATCCTAGTCCGTGCACTCTGAGCCCAAGGCAACCCAGTGAAGCCACCATGGGTACCTACAAGTCCCCATCTGGGCATCCTGGAACCCAGGTAGATTCCCCGAGCTTCCAGGTCAGAAACCTTGGGTCGAACATCAGGGTTCCAGAGCACCGGAACCCCAGCCAATTCACCAAGCTCCCAGATTCAGGAGCTGGGGTTGAATCGCTGGGTATCTTGGAGCACCAGAGAGGGTACGTAAGTCTTGGTGTCCAGCTGTAGTGAGCTAAAGGGCCCTTTGGCTCCTGCAGTTGTGGCCTCTACCTTCACCTGAGTGCCAAATTGGGCATCTCCAGCTCTTGTGTTGGCAGAGCCAGCTGCTCTCCCTGTGGGCCCGACCTGGACCAAGCTGCTGGCAATCCCACTGCGCCCTTCCTTTGAGCTACGCAAGCTACCTCCCTCCTGGGAGAGGCAAGTGGAACACGAGCTCTGTGAGGAGTAGCAGTTGCAAAAGGGGACTTTGCCTTCATCTGCCCCCACTGGTACTGCTGCGATGTTGGCGTCTGTCATTTCAGATGAGCAGCTTGCTGCCTCTGTTCTCAGCCTGTAGGGGCCCTTGGGGTCACTGACCCCCGGGTTGGTGGCTGCTGTGGCTCCCACTTCAAGCTATTCTGGAAGTCCTGCTTAATTGCCTTTCATGAGAGGAGTAGATGTGGGCTGCAGAGGTGGCAGTAGCGAGTTTTGCAGAACTTGTCACTCCTTCAACGCAAGGCATGGTGACAGACACACTTCTGTCACAAGCGGCTGCCCCATTTGCCTCCGGAGTTCTTACAAATCCAGCATTAGCCCTCCAACCAGCTGACCCCTGGATTAGTGGCTGCTGTAGCTTCTGCCCTGAGCCTCTTAGAAGTCCTGCTCTCTTGCCCTGCATGGCAGGAGCAGATGCGGGCTGGGTAGGTGGCAGCGATGACTTCTGTGGAACTTGTGGCCCCCCCCAATGCAAGGCGTGGTGAGGCACACACTTCTCTCACAAGTGGCAAGGCCATCTGCCTTGGACAAACAGCTGTTCCAGGAGGCTTTGTATGCTATGATTCCAATGTATGGTGAAAAGCCTTCAGACATCTGCACTGAGGATGAGGAGCTGTTGCTTTCAGATTGGTCAGTCAATAGGCCCAGGTTACCAGCTAGTAACTAGCACCCATGGGGAGGTTGCTCTGTTCAGCAGAGCCCTGTAGTATCTGTGGCATAGGCAGTACCAGGTTCAGTCCCCGTGGATACTACTCTCGCACTGGCTTGGGGCTTTGAGCAGGCCAAATCTCATTTGGAGCCTAATGAAGGACCGAGCTGTGGTTGCTCAGCCGGAGGACAGAACAGGGGACATTGTGATGTGCTGCCAAGACTTCTTTTTGGAAAACGCACGACATAGGTTCCCTATCCCTTTCTCGCTGAGTTTTATAACCGGCTGACAGCCAGGATTCTTGGCACCTGGGTTCCCATGGAGCTGCCAATGTCCAGCTATCTCGGGCAAGAACAAGTTCTCCCCTGACTGGAAGTCCAGGGGAAATGGTATTCCACCTCAGAGCAGATTCACTCCTCCTAATCACTTCCGGTGGGTTTTGATTAGGAGGAGTATGATGCAAAGACACAAAGGCTGTGTCTGCATCCTTGGACTTCTTCAGGAGACTAGAGGCTCTGTCATCACTGTGTCCCACAACTCGCTGTTGGCTCTGAGGTCCCTCTGAAACAACCTCCAGCATTCGGCTGTATTTCTCCTTGTGTCATTTTAACTACAGTAACTGTTCCTGCTTCTTGGTGTAACCACATTTTCAAGAAATCTTTGTGTAACTTGGCATTTGCAGAAAAAAACGAAGGAAAGTTTCTCTGAACAACAAAAGGTACACATGTTAGTATCACTCACCCCAATCTTAAACAAAAATGTATTTGCTCTCGAACATCTGTGATTAAATTGCTACAGAAAAACTGCATTTGAAATCTCTCCCCATTTTCTGTCATAAGATCTATATTCATATCAGTGTTCTATTTTTGTATTGGAGACAGTGGGGCTGATGTGAAGTCTTGAAGTAAAGTATCATAAATAGCTTTGGTTTGTCTGTTTGTCTCGAAGATTTGTTAATACAATGGAGATCTATATTGTTTTGGCTCTCCACTTGATCTTGATGTCGTGATGTTGGTTTCAAAGATCTGTTACTACAATGGAGATAGATATATATTGTTATGGCTTTCTACTTGATCTTGATGTCTTGCATCTTTAGCTAGGTTTTCAGTATTGCTCGTAACATGCCATAAAATGTAGCAAAGTCTACATTAAGATTCCATTTTCCTTTTAAGTTCTATATATGATAATACTGATCCATCTCTTTTTAACAAATGATGAATTTGTTTAATACCAGAAATATCCCACTGTTTCCAAGAGACAATATTTGCTCCAGTTCTTATATGACTGGTGCACCATAGATACTGATTCTTTTTCTGGATACCTTTCAAAAGACACTCTACTTCAACTTTTTGCAACAAAGAATTCAGGGGAGTCACTATTGGGTGCATATAATGCTGCTACTGTAGTTCTTAAATCATTTATAGAGATATCCAAAATTATGTAACGACCTTCTTCATCAGCTATGCTTTGGTGAAGAGTTCTATTGAAGTTATTTTTGAACATGACACACACTCCTCTTGCATTTCCTTCACCATGGACGAACACAATTTCGCCCCTTCTACTCATTTTATCACTGTCTGTCTATTTCAGGAGTACTGTGTGTCTCCTGCTGTCTGAAAACTGATTGCCTACTGATTTGTAAAAAAATAGAAGACTTCCTTTTTTGTATCATTTGACAAACTACAAACATTCAGCAAACGATTCCATTTTTCAGCCATTTATAAGAATGTTTATGCTGAACTGAACCTTGTAAAATTTGACTTTTTTCCTTTCCCATTTACATTTTCCCAAGCTGTCTCTTGCACAGATTTTCGAAAATGTAGAAATTTTGATTTGTACATATTTTGACGAAATGAATACAGCTTGGTTCTAAATGTTAGAAAACAAACTCATTACAAGTTTGAAACTTCCTACACACTGGTACAAAAGACCAGGCAGGATAAATGTTTTGGCAGAACCTGGTGACAGTCAAACTTACTGCCTGCAACACAGTCTGGCCTGGCACTTGTTGGTCAGTATGCGTGTTTAATTAGTTACACCCTTCTCCAATGCATTTGTGTATCGGCAATGGTGGTCGAGAGACAACGTAATGTGACTAACACATGAAATTTTTAATAATTCCGGTATTAGTATAAGCACCTCTCGACCACCAGAGAAGCCCACTTCAACTCCCTGCTTCCTTCCCCCAGGTGACATCAACTGACCAATCATGAAGAAAAGGGACGAAAAGGGACGCATGTGCACCAAAATGTCCCCCCCCCCCCACTTCCACAGAAAACAAATGGTGGTGTGGTCTGGGGATTGTCTGGTCTTCAGAACAATCAAGTCGCAACTGCCTTGTGTTGGGTTTTGTGGCCCAGATATGGAGGTCCAGGCAATGGTGTCGAGAGGTAAGTATACTCACTAATACCAAAATTACTTACATATTTACATCCCTCAAAGATGATTCTCTGTATAATAAAAATCCTGTTTTGATAATGGCTAAGTGGGCAGTTAGAGTGCTTACATGGTCCTCCAATTGTCATTGGTGGTGTGTTCTCCACCAGGTTTGGATATTGTTGTATGAAGTCAGCTGTCTGTAGGTGATATTTGAGGACAGCGTGCATCTCTGATCCTTCAACCGTTGAATGGATCTGGAGGAACAAAATAGGAGTCATTAAAAGTGTATATTTAACACCACAGTATCTTGAATTCTTCAGTGTAAGTGATGAATTTTCGGGGAGTTTGTCAGGGAAAATCTGGACCCTGTGTATATTGGGAGATGGCCAGGCCCATGTGTAGCTAGATTTTTTGCCATAAACTGAGAGGGCGCAGGGAGATACTCACCTGTGCAATAGACCAATTGAAAAAGGACCATACTTCCACATTGAAGGGGAAATCCAGCCACTGCCTCGCTCATACAGCATCTTTATTCTATCCTCAGTTTGCCAGACCTCCTCAAAGAGGCATACAGTTCTGCTTGATATGTTAAGACCTAGAGAGAACCAGAGGGCCAAAGGTTTGGCTGTAGAACATCTCATCACATCCCTAATGACTACCAATTGTAATGCTGAATGACTTTGAGAAAATTGGCCTAGAATCAGGCCAATTTTGAAGGTGATCTGAGATAACAAGGATTTCAGTTTCTGTGTGATCAAAAGTGATGTATTTATACTCATAGGGTGATTTTAGTGTAGGATCTCATTGATCAATACAAGGCCAAGAAAAGACTGCATCTTAAGACCAAGCTGGCATCACTTATAATTCTAGTTGTTAAGAGTTTGCTAAGTAATAAATATGTACGCTTGCCAAAAGCAGATAAAGGGCAGCCATGGCTAGTTTGGACCCTGGCCAGGCAGCAAAAAGCGGTTGGTGGGGGAAAGGGGGCTGTTGAATGTGATGAATTGGTACAATCAACAGATACAAATTTACTTACTTATGGAAGTAGAGAACAATCCTGGGAAAGACACTTCCCTCTCATAACTTCTCCAGATGTGTAAGCTCACATAGAGACCTATCTACTAGCATAGGGCTAACACAGTACATCACTCACCAAGGTGCAGCCAGGTGCATCTTTTACCAGGTAGTATCCAGTATGACTGTGATAATCAAGGAAGATATTTTCATCCCCTCCGTGTGACGCAACAATCGGGACTCTTCTATGCTGGTCTAAGCTCTCGCAGGGGTGTTCTGTGCCAATGTTCAATTCAATACCAATATTAAAATTAAAAGATGAAAATACTGATCCCAAATGAGAAACATGCTTGATATAAACTTCCAAAAGTTTGTACAACATGTTTGACATTACCATATGGACAGCTAGGGGAAAATTTTAATTTTACCGGATTCTCCACAGGCAGGGCTACAGAACTGAAATTATAATATTGTTGCAAAATGGCTTCCATCTAGTATCTCTTATTGGAAAAAAGCCTGTACTTTAAGTGTTATATGATATTACTGATATCATGAAAGTAATGTGTATTTGAATTTCAGTTTTATGGTGCAATGTTTCAGTTGGGGGTGAGGGTGGGGGATAAAAATCCTATGAAGGGGGGGGGGCTGAAGATCATTTTCACTATTATGGGGGGGGACGGGCGCTCAAATTTTTTCTTGCTTTTTGTATTTTAGTCCGTACGCTCCCCCCCCCACGATACTTTATGAACCCTCCCTCCTTTTAATGGGTACATCACGCAACTTGAAAAAAAATGCTATAAATTGCATACAATCACTCTGATACAATAGCACTTCAGTTTTGAGAGTAATATTCTACTTTTGCACATTTAAAAGGGAAAGGTTTTCATAAATTTTAAAATTTGTGGCACCTTGTGATGACACAAAACACAAGAATATGCTCTGATCAGAGTTGTTGAACTAAACCAATACATGAGGTAAAACTTGTGCTGCAAGAATTTAGTGGACTGCAAGAAAATAAAGACTCCAACCTTGTCGTTTGATCATGAACGTTATCAACAATCTGTACATTACTTAAAAATTTAGCAACATTTGTGGGTCTGTTTCATTATCAGGGCCGTCACCGTCAATGACCAATATAGAACCAGTCTCTACCCCTGCTGGACGTCTTTTACTACTCAGACTGTTGAGCTTATTATGTCTCTGCATGAACACAGACAGATTGTTTTTGCCAACATTCTTTCTTTCTTGCATATTTTTCCACTTTATTTTTGTGTTGGCCTAAACTCAGACACCATTCGAGCCAGAAACTTCAAGATTGACATAGATATAGCTCCTATGGTGAAGTTGCCTGTATCATAATAGTCAACATGTTAAAAAAATTGGGAATTAGGGCCATT
>OZ026612.1:59260206-59297206 GCA_964020975.1 Hermodice carunculata
CAAAAATTTCAGTCCCTTCTGGCTTCCCAAGTGATGAACATTGAGGCCGAAATGTTGGTTCTATCGGTACATTTGCTTGGCCAGCCCATCTATTGGGCACAATACAACAGTTGCAGAATTTAAATTTATGCTAATTATGGACACTTCAAAACTTTAGGGTTGAATTTTTTAAAAACTAATAAAGATAATGGTTCCATTCCAATATCAATTTATAGTTTTGTGCTGTAGGCACATCCAAGAAACCACAGATAAAAGATATGAAATGTTAATTTCTGCAAATTTGGGACACATTAGAAGTTTAAGGTTGAATATCTTCAAAACTATCATAGATAGAGGTGCCATTCCAACATCAATTCACAGGTTTCTGCTGTAGAGTACATCAAATACACCGCAAACTAAAGTTAAAAATTTAGATTTATGCTAATTAGGGTCATATGAATATTTTAAAGTCGAGTATCTTCAAACCTATACACATAGAGGTGCCATTCCCAATTCAATATCTGGGTTTGTGTTATAGCATGCAAACAAAAGTTGAGAAAAAGTTGAGAAATTTCAATTTATGTTTAATTAAACTTCAATACAATACACAACCATGCTTCTGCCACAAAATGTACGAGCTGGTTTCTGTTATATACTTCCATGCTATTATGCAACTATTTTTTATAAATGGTAATCTAACCCTAATTATCAGAACCTGTCTCCTAAGCAACTTACTCTTTAGTGTGATTTACTGTACTCTGACAAGGTCATTCCAAATGCAAACCAAAAGTGACCTTTTAATTTGGATGGCCTCAGTAGAGGAGAACAATACAGTAGGAATGTCAAACTTAGTGCTTAGGCATAATCGTCCTTTAAGAGATGTAGCCTTTGATCAGAGGGCTTACAAGCTGGAGACCACTGTATATATATGTATGTATAGATACATATATATACATATATATATATATATATATATATATATATATATATATATATATATATATATATATATATATATATATATATATATATATATATATATATATATATATAAGTGTGTGTGTGTTTGTGTGTGTGTGTGTGTGTGTGTCTGTGTGTGTGTCTGTGTTTTTCCAGGCATTATGCCTCACTGCTTGGAGCTATCTGACCACTGGTCCACTGGGTTAAAGTCAGTAGATGTAATCCCTTCTCACATTTTGGTACCATCAGTGCATAAAAGTGTTCCAATTCACAGTGACTGTAGGGACGGCATCTGTTCAGTTCTTGTTTACATATATATATATATATATATATATATATATATATATATATATATATATATATATATATGGATTATTTCGTTCTTGCATATCTTGCTACTTTATTTTTCTGTTCCTTTAAACCATTCGATATAGCTCCTATGGTGAAGATTTGTATCTCGTTCAGACTAATCAAGTGGTTGAAATTTGGGGTCATTTGAAACTTTCAATCCCTTCTGGTTTCCAAGTTATTCAACATAGAGGCCAAAATGTTGGGTCTATTAGTACATTTGTGCGGGCTGCGCATCTTATGAACACATTACAACAGTTGTAGAAATTTAATATATGCTAATTATGGACACTTCAAACCCTCATAGTTGAATATCTTTAAAACTAATACAGACAGAGGTGTCATTCCCACTCCAGTTCACAAGTGTGTGTTGTCGGTGCATCGAAGGAACCCCAACTAAAAGTTGTAAAAATTCACTTTTTGGTAATTAGGGGTTCTTGAAACGTTTAAATGTTAAATATCTTCAAAACTATTATAGTTAGAGGTACCATTCCAACTCCAGTTTAAAGGTTTGTAGCACATCCACTGAACCACAAGCAAAAGTTGTAAAATTTTAACATGTTGAGGAATTTTGCGAAGATTTATACACTTCAAGGTAAAATGATTATCAATTGTATATAATATTGATTTATATGAACATATTAATAAGGTATTTTCTGAGTGTCAGTAAAACACATAGAAATGTGTTTTTGTATTTTAATGTTGTGGCTGAGATTGTTTTACCATAAGCTTGATCGACCTCTTAATACTGGAACATAAAATTTATTATAATTACAACAAATATAAAATGAAATAAGGACCATATAAGTTCTCAGGCATCATGTTGAACAATACAGACCTTCTATTTCCTCATCCTTTTGGATATACTGACAAAATGTAAGGAATACTTACTCAGCTGATGTGAGTCATATTTTTATAACGAATTTAGGCCTATTGTGCTGTTTTTCTAGTGAGAATGGAACATGGAAGGACTTAACCATGTTTCATAATAAATATAATATTAGTATCAAATTTAGTTATCCTGTGTTCACGTGGAAACTTTTTTTTTGGTGTTTAAATTCACATTTTTGACATGTTACGCAATTTTAATGTAAATATAGTAGTCTGACTTAAAATTCTTAATTGTCCTGTCATTGTTTGGATGATATCTGTGAACTATGGTCAGCTAATTACCTTTTACAACTGTACATTAAGGGCTAAATTTGTTTTAGGCCTACTTTAAATGAATGTGAGTGTTTTCCAAAGTGGGAGGATTGGGATCCCGTAAAACTGGTTTAACCCACTGCCAATATGCTGGTAACCTGTTCCAAGTCAGGTAGAAGATACTCTCATTCGTTTAAATTTCATTACTGTTGGTCATGGATCCTTCTGACGATGAACACTAGCAAGGCTTACTATTTCGTAAATGATCCTGGATCTGACAAGGTTAAACTGGTATTCGGTTTGGTCTCATCACTATCAGTGAAAACTGTTGTCCGCTTCTCTTTTCATGGAACTTTTATATATTTGGTAGCAAATTGAACATTCAGGCATTTTCTGTACATATTGCAGTGCAGTAAGTGTTCCAAGTGTAGCGAAACTGATGTTGTTTTTTATAATTGTCTGATGAATATAGTTTGTTATTGTGAAAGTCATGTCAGGTTAGCTCAAAGTGTTTAATGTACTCTCTCTCTCTCTCTCTCTCTCTCTCTCTCTCTCTCTCTCTCTCTCTCTCTCTCTCTCTCTCTCTCTCTCTCTCTCTCTCTCTCTCTCTCTCTCTCTCGTGTAAATAATTAGCACCTAAATCAACTGACTGACAAGTTGAACTACATCTGATTATAAATGAAAAAATTTGAAACAGTTATACTTACAGCTACCTTTAGGAATTTCAACATGATTCCCCCCCCCCCCTCTCTCTTTCTTTCTTTTCAGAAAACCAAATTCTTTCTCTGATAAAGATAATAGAATTTTACAATAATTAGGACTGTTTTACAATTTGACCTTTTGAACTTTATAGAACCACGAGTTAGATGTACATTATGCTTGGCTGACTTACAGATGACTTACAATGGCATACTACAATTTTGGGAATTCTAAATTATTACACTAATAATTGACTTATTAGACGACTTGTGGGATTCTATGCTTTCTTGAACATTTAAATGTCCTATCAAAAATACTTCTGGAAACCAACTTGAAATGTGACTGCTATCCTTACAAATTTTGACTATTGTAATGCATTTTTTGACTACGTTTTAATGATTTGAGGCCTAATGTCACATGCTTCTGGCTGATGTTTAAAATTTGCACCAATGTACTTACTATATTTGCAAATTCAAACACTTTTCTTTTTGAAATACTCTTAGTTTATCTCCTTTAAAACAACATGATGTCTTTACCTACATGCCTAAAGCACATCGAATTATATCATGTTGTTTGGATTCTTATTGATGGTCATTTTAGGCCTAGAGGGCTTTTCTGATGGATTGATATTGGTGTTGGTGTCGCTTTGTGGACTTATATGGATGATGATCATTGTTGAGATGGTGGTTGCAAGTAGTACCTTTTTAAATACTGAGTTTTATTGACATTTTCAACAAGTTAAGAACCTCCGCTTACAAATTTTCTGATGTGCTGCAAATTTTGGTCCCTTTTCATAAATTGTATGGTCCTGTTGTGCATGAATGATGCACCTGTTCAAGCCAATTTACTGAAATAGGCCTATAATTTCAAACAAACCTTTGTGCATTCTGTCATGTTAAAACTAGATATGGCGTTTTCGACCCTATGGACCTTTGCACTTACGTTTTGGTCTCTTTTGGGTATAAATTCAAACTATAAATTTATGTGTTTCAGCTATACATACCAAGGAACATTGCCTTTGGTCGGAATTGACTTGGATTTGTTTCGTTAGGACTACGGTTTGGATATGGTAATGATACTGTCTAATAAGCAATGGCATGAAGTAGACATAGTTTTATAAGTGGGTAGTTTATTTAAGCCAGGGAAGTTATAGGCCAGGAAGGTATGTAGTAGCAGTTATTGAGTTTACACCTGGGAGCCTTGGGGTTATCCCACAGAAGCATAGGGAAAGCTTTGTTTTTTGACTGCCTGTCAGCAGTCCAGAAGGCTTTTGGTGCAGGGTTTTGGCTTAGGCTTTTGGTGCAGGCTTTGGGTGCAAAGCTTGGGCCAAAGACCCAAGATGGCAACAGTATGGGAGCAGGACTTTGGGAGCAGGGCTTTGGGCGCAGGACTCGGGCATAAGGGTCAGGTGCAAGCCTTTGGATGCAGCATGGGTATATAAAGGATGCCTGCCCCCAGCATAGAGAGCAGTAGTTCTTCAGTTGTCAAATGAAGCCAGAGGGCACACTCAGAGAGGCGCATATAGTAGAGACCAGGCTAAGATATGACCAGCACTTTGTTGTCGGCCTGTTGCACATTTTGAGATCACCAGAATAAAAGGTGAAAAGGCGATCTACAGTCTTCATTTTGAGAAAGTGAAAACCTAATAATATGCTCATCAGAGAACACGAAAAAGTTTAAATGTTGAATATCTTCAAAGGTAGAGGTGCCATTCCAACTTTAATTTATAGGTCTGTGCTGTCGGATCATCCAATGAACTACAAGCAAAATGTAAAATTTTACTTTATGCTCATAAGCGGCACCTGAAAGTTTGAATGAATATTTTCAGATGTGTTATAGGTAGAGGTGCTATTGCCAATTTAATTCACTGGCTTGTGCGGAAGGCGCAAGCAATAAACCACAAATTTAAGTTTTTTAATTTCAATTTCTGCAAGTTTTGGAAGCACATGGACAGATTAGCTTTAAAGCAAAACTTCTTTTGTAGTTCCCACTTGGATTATAAGACTATGTTCTTATTGTACATGTTTATTTAAATAATGTTATACATATTCAGCTGTACTAACCAAAAGGGCTGACTCTCTCTGGAATGGGCATTGCCTACATCAGGCACTTTTATAGTTACTTTTGCTGAAGAACTACTGTCTCCACTGCTGATTTAAACAGAATGGTTGCCAGCAGGTAACACTTATCAAACCTCCAGGTCAGCCACACATTACATAACCTCTCAGCATGGTGCATATTTTCTTTCATGCCAGTCTGCAGAATTCATCATATTTAAATCAACCGTATCATAACATGTCAGAGATAAAAAAAAAACCCTTATGTTCACATGTAAAACAGTCCCTCCTCAGAAAATTTATAAAAAATGTAATTGCAGACTACCTGCCTATTAAGACCACCAGTGTAAATCCTCCAGTGACCTCAGGCAGGCGCTGGTCAATACACTGCCACTGTAGAATGCATATCTCTCAGCTAGTTATGCCCAGTTAAATAACTTAATTAAGGGAAAATTAATTCAAAAATACAGCACTGTTCACATGTACACTGTTGATGAAATAGTAAATAGTTGCTGTGTTCAGCTTCCTTTAGTAACATCAGTTTGATAAACTGACATTTAACAAATCCATCTGTGACAATAACCATGATCCATTCTGAAGTGTAACTTACGTATGCTATATATATAACTCATTGCCAAAAACAGTAAAACACTTATATTTTACTTAATGTAGACAGAGCTACCTCTCAATAAAGTCTGCCTTCTACTGCCTCTGGTCACAGCTCCAAGCTTTATTAATTTTTCTTTCTTTTTTTTTTTAAAGAGTCCAACCCCCATAGTCTGCCATGCTTACACAATAGCCTTCTGACACATTTGGCCCCTGGAGAGGCCAACTGTGGATTACATGCCATCTGGTGTCCAGCTTCACTGACTAAAATATGGTATTGTGAGGTCCATAGTGCCACATTGTTACTTTATATGACTGAATTGTGAAACCACCTGTGGTATGTGAACACTTACGGCTTGTGCCAGGGCCAGTCATTCAAGTTAGGGACTACTGTATATTGATAGCCAGTGGTACAGGCTATATATGACCTCCCCTTCAGCCCAGAAAAGTGACCATACAGCAGGTGGCCTTTCACTGCAGCTAAATTTACAAAGAACCCGATTCCTCTGTCCAACAAATGTGACCACCAGAAATAGTGTGGTTGTTCACAGTACGGTGACCACATGTACCAGGTGTACCAGTGCATTTGTTAGGGTGTGGCATCTTATCTTGACATTAAGTTTTTATGATTCCGTCAATTACACAAATTGGCAGCATTTGGAAGTTTTAATCTTCCATACGATTAAAAAAAGAAAAAAAAAGATGGAATATATTACATTTGTTGTTGTGGTTCAGCTGAAGAAAATGTGATCAAAAGTTGGAGAATTTGAAAGCATACCGAAATAAAGGTTCTTCTTCCTTGCAAATGCAAGTTTGTGACACTTGCCAATTTAATGGAACATCACCTCCCGCCCGCCCGCCCCCCCCCCCAAAAAAAAGAAGTTGTAGCATTTTAAATTATGCTGATTAGGGGCACTTACGCTAATTAGGGGCACTTGAAATATTTTAGTCTTGAAAATTCACAAAAATATAGGTAGAAGTTCCATTTCATTTCAGCACGTTTCTGCGCAAATCCATTGAACAGTAAACTAAAGTTGTAGCATTTTAATTTATGCTAATTAGGGCCACTTGAGATTTGTAAATTTTGAATATCTTCAAAACTATTATAGATATATACAGTTATCAATTACCAATCATATTTACCTCTTTAGTGAAAAGACAAGTTAATTTTCGTGTAAATTGTGACTCTTTTACATGTGCAAACTTTATGTTCTTTGTTTCTGGAATTGAATATTTTTGTGGTTTTCATACCTCTAGCACTTGAGAGCTATCAGACTATTTGGCACTAGGGGGCCATGTGTGTCACAAAACGTTTAAAGTTCTCATGAGAACACACTGGAACGTAAACACACAATAATAAAAGTTTTGTTACAGGAGTACCAATTAATGCAGTGATTATTCTGGAGTCATCATATGTTTTGGTCTGTATACAACAGCCTGAACTGTAACGTCATAAGACTGCTATGCCCCCGAAAGGCAACCCCTGAAACAGATTGTTATCAGAATCTATAGCAGAAATAGCAAGTGCACAAAAGTCACTGTGAATATGAGACGGAAGTGACAACTCATTATTGGCAAGCCAATGTTCTTGTAGCATAAATATGTCACGAGACTCACGGAGCCTGTAAACTGTTTCTATAGAAAGTTTGACAGATCTACAGTTATATTTGTATTTGTGTCTTTTTGCCCAGAACCACTTCCTAGTAGTCAATATCCTATTCCTCAGTTCGAACTCTTTACTCTCCATAAGCTAACCTGTCCCTGTCTAACCTGTATACATATGGAATTACTATTGTCTATATTGCAGACGTTCCTCTGTAAAATTTTGACATAGGCTGTATCAGCCCAAATAAATTAAAGGGTCTTCAGGGGGTAACTACTCAACATGTTTCGGAGCCTTTTACCCGTACATGTCTCTCTGAGTAGCGGCTCCTTGTCTAAGCTAAATATTCAGCAAAGACAACCCACTAATATAGAATAAATAAGAACGTGGCAAATGATGAATTAGCTAAATACGTGAAGTTTTGCTTATAAATGCAGAGCTTCATTATGAAAGAAGAACCCCTGTCAAACAAACCATAATTACTAAATTTGTATAGTACAGGTTCAGATAAGAACAATTTGACTTACCCCTGAACCCATATGTACCCTTTCTGGCTGGACAGCTTATCCTAGTTAAACCACCCATATGAAATGACTCTTAGAGTGTGATCCATAAAGAACGTTTTTTGTTTAACCTACATACAAGAATATACAAGAATGTTCTCAGGCCATACTGAGGGTCCAACAGGCCAACCAAATGCATTTCACTGCAGTGGCAATGTTGAATCATGTCTAAGTATTTTACCATATGTCCAACTTATCACAGGCAACTATCACAAGTTTTACTTTTTTTTTTCAAGAAATTTCACAATGTTCTCTATGGTTGTATCTGAAGATAAATGCGACACAAACACCTAAACAACTGATGTATTGTTAGGTTTGGCCCCAGTTAACAGGGATGATCCCTTGGCAAGAACCTATGGCAGGTGTTGACCTGTTTTTCCATTGTTTACTATGGCCAGCTAGTTGCCATGATAAGTACCATCAAGACCAGGCCGAATAGCTACTTGTGCATTTCACAGGTTCCACTGTAGTTAAGTCAGGCTTTTTCACTCAGAGGGCAGCTTGAAACTGTGTTACCTGACTGACGGGTCCCCACACACTGTCTGCACTGGCTGAGCAGTCACGCCTGCCATCCTGGATGCTTGCTGGTAATTTCACTGCTGCTTCACTTAGCATTTCTTGTACATACACAATTCTATTTCGTGTGACATAGCGATACCCTGGGCAAGGGTAATACCATCTAAGTCACGTTTAGACCTGTCTTCAATATTGTCAACACGTTTTGTAATGCACCCACTGAATGATTTAAGGCAGCTGATCATGAGAGAACTGTCATGTCTGAGACTGTTAATTTCCTTCAAAAGTACAGATAGATCAATATGATCAATAGTTACTGGCGCTAGCTTTTGAATATCACTGGCTACAAAGTGAGGTATGTATGTAGGGTTGGTCTCTTGAACCAGCTTGTGTATGTCACGCAGGTTCTTTCCCTTCTTCTCAGATATGATTCTTTTGAGAATTCTACCTGGCTGGGAAACACGTAAGGTCAAAGTAAAGTAAAGTTTTGGCAGCTTCTACTGCCTGTATTACCAGAACCTCAGTTGCATGTCTGGGCCTAGTTCCAGTTAACAGCCAAAAAGTTCCAAGTGCAGATCTCAAGATTAGTGGCAAGTAACAGACATGCAGTCCTGATTCCCATGCCTCCGGTATCTGCCAGGGCCCAAGTTCTGGAACAAGGTATGTGACTTATCTATACTCACAAAAGCATAACATTGGTGTCAGAAGTTTCAATGGATAGCATGATGTAATAGTTTTGTCGGTTTTCTGACAAACTACAGACATCAAAACCGACAGCCATTCTTGTGAGATAGACACACAGAAGATTTCAGACTCGGAAGATTGTCCTGTACCGGGATTGTGATTTCATCACTTCCAGTATGGTAATTTCTGCTATGAGTGTTCAGGATGTGGTTTCATGGTCCAGGGAATGATACATTCTTGATGACAAGTTTGGTTGTCTTTTTTGATGATTGCTGTCAGTTCAGACAGAGAAAACAATGGGTCATATTTCCCATGGTGTTTTGTCAAATGGTATGCAAATGGGCATCACCATAGAAATATGCTAGAGACAAGTGTAGGTGAACAACATGTCATGCTGATCAGACCATTTGATTTCTTACATGCAGTAATTTTTTTGTTTTGCAGTTCAAATTGTTTCACTTTCTATTGAAAGACCTATTTGTTTAGACCTTGATTTGTAGAACAAGGAAAGTATGAGCTGTTGATCGAATTTTTTCTCGATTGTTTTCAAGGGAAATAGTTAAAAAAAATGAAATCATTTCTCTTTCACTCCTGTGTTTGACAATTTTGATTCCTGTGTTCGGATAAACTGTTCTTTGAAACATCTGTATTACATTTTGCGACGTATTCCAATTGTATTCAAATAGCAAATAATACTTAAGTTTGAATTCAACTTTTGCCAAACAGTTCTACAAGACAGGTTGTACATTGATTCCTTGTGTCCTCCTGTGATAACTTGAAATAATCTATTGATTCTTCACAGATTCACTCCTTGGTATGCAACCAGTCATTTTTAATTATGACAGATTTCTATTACAATCCACTTGTGCATTTTTTTAATTTCTCAATTGTAATGGATTTTCTGTTACAACCATTTTTTGTGAACTTGCATTGGAAATACACATATTTTCAATGTGTCCAGGCCACTGCAGAGGATTTAAAACTGTAATGGGAAATTTGTGAGGTAAAGTCCAAGCTTATAGTTGAAAAGCAACAACAACTGGGTGGTGCATATACAAGGAAAACTCTGTTGGGCATTTATGAGCACAAGTTTGGTGCTTTGTTTGCAAGCATGTATAATGTAGGGAAAGTACATTTTGGACATAGTACCTCAATGCAAATGATGGACAACATGATGGAAAGGCCTTTGAAGCACCAGACAGATGCCGATGTGTTCATGCAAAGGTATACAAAGGACACTGATGATAGGATTGATTACTTGGGCAAGTCTACAGGTGATAGGTTAGGTAGATTGACAGCAAGTTTCACTGATTTGTTAGAATGGACTGCAGTGCTAGACACCAATCAAGATGAACATTTCCGAGGTGATAGATTTGGGGGTGTAGCTTCCCATGGATTTAGATTAGCTAGAGCCAGACCAACTTTTGACAGCACCACCACCAGTGTCATGGGAAGTTAAGTCAGTCACACATGATGTAAAGCCATGTCTACATAGTACTGTAATGAGTGCTATTGATGCATTGACAACAGATAATGTATATGGTTGGGCAGTGCCAGGTAGTTCGGGGGGGGGGGGATATCCAGATAGTCAACCAGATAAGTCACTGAAGACACCAGGTAGTCATGTTACTAGCTCAGGTGCTTGGTCCTCGGTCAACCTTTTTTGGGGGTTGCCCAAATGGCCTAGAGGTCAGCGTGTTGGACTTTACATTTGGCCAGGCGAGTGTGCCGAAGGTAGTGGGTTCGAATCCCATACAGGTCGACATAAATTTATCGTATTTTTCACTTGCTAATACTCTATTGGTTTCGAAGTGCTGTGGGCCATTGCTCCGACTTCCAAATTATATTAGAGGTGTATTTCATAAATTGTCGGTCTGTGGAAGTGCCCTACCATGTCAATGTACAAGCCATACCTGCTATAACATCACCCTGGGTCCTCGGTCAACCTTTTTTGGAGGTTGCCCCGATGGCTTAAAGGTCAGCGTGTTGGACTTTACATTTGGCTAGGCGAGTGTGCCGAAGGTAGTGGGTTCGACTCCCATACAGGTCGACATAAATTTATCGTATTTTTCACTTGGCTGGGGCCTCCTCCGCCAAAGGCTTCAACAATTGATGGAGATCAGAATTAGTGGCATTTCTATCTCCAGTTGGAGTGCATGGCGAAAAATATAAGTGTGATTTGCACTGTGACCATTGGACGTTGCCTACAGACTGTAAAACAGCAAGAGGGTGAGACATTGGAAGAACTGGCCTGGCTAAGAGATGTCGGCAGTTGACAACAGATGGATTTCCACAAATGTTGAACAGAGGTTTTTGGATTCCATAGCCAGTGATTCAGGTTTAAAGGCAGTGTCTGACAAGAAAGCAGCCTTAAAAGTTCTCAGTCAGGATCCTGTAACTTTAAAGAAGGCGCTACCGTCCTTTCAGCTAATCATCTACAGCCATGGGATATGTACAAATTCTATTCCCAAATTGCACAGGAGACAGATAACACATGAAACGCCTCGGGTCAGGGTCTTGTCTTATCAGCCACAGAAACCCAGAGTGCATGGGGAAGACTGAAATAAAATACAATGAGTAGAATTGGACAAGATGCTGAAGGGAAATCAGGCAATCATGAGGTGGTTGTTTGACAAAAATTGACATTTCATGGCATCTTTGTTCACTGAAAAATCAATGGCTGATAACAAAAAAGTTGTTGAATATCCCTCACAAAGATTCAATACAGCTACTGTTCAATGTCACGGGTGTCAGGTATATGGACATGTGATTAAGGATTGCAAAAAGAAATCTGAAGGGTCAATAACCAGGTCGCCATCGTCCTCTCCCATGTTTCTAAGGAATATCAGTTTGCTTTCAAAAACATAGTCAGGGTTGGAATAGTTGATTGACTTCCATTCCATTTTTCTAATCAAGGCCATTTTGCCCCTCATTGGTGTTTAAGAAGTTGGACATGTTGACTTCAAAGAATGATCAGTTATCATCACCAGTTGGGTTGAGGGAAATAAATATAGTATCAATGAAGAATGGTGTGAGTTTGACACTTCCTGTTAGTATTGGTGAGGTGGATGTTGATGGAATTTTAGACTCAGAAGCACAAGTAACAGTTATGGAAGTGTACCATCATCTTAAAGTGAGACCAAAGGTATCAGAGGAAGTAAAGCCGAATGGGGCAGCAGAAGAAGGAACTATAAAGAGTCCAAAGTGTTATGTTAGTAGGCAAACGTTCATATCATTGGGACATATATGTAGCTGCTATTACTGATAACCTTATTTTAGGACTTGATTTTTAAGGACACAAAATTATAAGTTCCATTTTGAGTGCTTTTTTATTTTTTACAAATTGGCGTGCAACTTATTCCAGCTTGTATGCATACTAATGGGGAAGAGGCTTGTAGTGTTGCTAGGGTTACTCGAGCTAGGAAAGCTGTTGTTCCACCAAACAATGTTAAACAGGCAAGATGTATCACCACAGCTACTTGTCATCATGAATGTGTAGTGAGTCCTTTTGGAGACCATGATGGGTTGCTAGTTCCTGCTTTGTTAACCAAGGCTGCCTTGCACATTGCCACCCCTATTGTGAACTTGTCTGACAGGTTTGTAGCTTTGAAGTCAAGTCACTTCATAGGCAACGTCATTCCTTGTGACTAAGTAGTAGTGTTGAATTTTACTGATTTTACTTGCAAAGACCAAGTTGTAATCTCGGATTCTGCTGACTTTAGTCTTGGGGACTATCTGAGTTTCACTCAAGATGATAGGTGTGCTCAGGTTCACGAGGGCAAGACCCAAGAAAGCCAGAAATCACCTAAATTGGCAGATTGTCTGAAGGGACATATGGACAGATCAAATACAAACTTGGACAAGTTCCAACAAGATTCACTCCAGAACTTATTATTGGGATATGAGAATATCTTCTCCAGGAAGGATACTGATTTAGGTGGTTTCCAACCCATCCAGGATCACATAGATACAGGTGATGTGAAGCCCATCAAGTCATATATGCGAAGAATTCCATTAAGGTTTCAGGATGAGGAGGAAAGACATGTAAAAGGTTCACTGGATATGGAGTCATTACACCATCTAACTCAGAATGGGCCGAGGCACCAGTTCAGAAATAAAGGGATGAATCACTTCATTGGTGTATTGATCTTTGGAAGCTCAATCATGTCATGGTTAAAAATGCTAACCCTCTTCCACTGATCGAAGAGTGTCTTGATATTTTAAGTGGTAGTGTGTATATTAGGGCCCTCTGTATAGCTTCCAGTTATCAGCTGGCAATTGGCAAGTGAGACAGGCATAAGACAGGTTTTCTAACAAAGTATGGGTTTTTGAACATTGTGGAATGTTATTTGACTTGACAGGGTGCCGATTACCATTCAAGGGACAGTGCACTTGGTTTTAAGGGACTTAACATGGTGTACTGTGTTATGCTACCTTGATGATGTGCTTATTGTATGAGAAGACTTTGAGGATGATTCTTAACATCTTAAAGATGTATTTGATTGGTTTCATCGATACAACCTTAAGCAACGGCCAAAGAAGTGCCATTTGCTACAAACTAAGTTCAAATTTCTTGGTAAGCTTGTTTGAGGCAATTAGTTTCCTGTCAATCCTAACAAAAGCAAGGCAGTAACTGATTGGCCTGTTCCTTTGAGTATGAAAGAGGTAAAATCTGTCTTAGGGTTCTTAAATGTTCATTGCGATCATATTGCAAACTTTGTGAAATTTCTAAATCACTCTATGAATTCACTGGACAAAAGTGTTGTTCCAATGGACTGATGAACATCTAAGAGCTATTGAGAAGCTTGAAGGAATGTTGATCTCTGCTTCAGTATTGGCTATGCCTTTTTGAAGATGGTGAAAGTTTGCTAGACTGTGATGCACTGGACATTTCCATTTGTGGGGAGCTGGTACAGTTGCAAAATGGTCAGGAGATAACCATCTGTTATAGTAGTTTTGCATTGACACCATGTCAGCTAAGGTATTGAACAGCACGGAAGGAGTTGCTTTGCATGGTACACTTCACTACAGCTTCACCCTTACTTGTTATGGTGTCCTTTTGCAGTTAGGGCTGGTCAAAGCAGTTTAATATGGCTGATGCGATTTAAACACCAGGGGCCATATGCATAAAGCAGGTGCAACTTACACTGGGTGTAAGTCATTGTATAAAGGTGCCCAAGTGTAAATAAACAAAGACTTGCACCACGGTTTAGCCAAAAATGGGATCAACCACGTTTATGCATATGGCCCCTGGAAGGACAGCTTGCAAGATGGTGAATGGAGGGAGTCCCAACATGACATGGTCATTGTCCATTGGCAAGAATCATGCTTATGCTGATGGTTTGTCACTTATTCCTCATAAAGTGGAACCCTTTGAGTGTTATAACACCAGAGCAAGTTTGGAAACTCTTCCATATGGGGGATGTTTATATTGTTCCAGGTCTGAGACACAATAGTCTAAGCTTGAACAGGACATAGATGCTGTGATGCTGCTTGCTGTTCACTGCTTCAATATAAATTTGCATGTGGTTCAAAAATTAATTGAGCAGGTTCGTCTACCATCAATGAGATCAGTACAGCTCAAAAAGAAGATTCTGATATTGGTAATGTCCTGTTGTGGCTGGATTCTGATTATCAACCAAGTGTAGGACAATTACTGCTGAATAGACTGGATGTCAAAAGTCTCTGGCTGGTGCAAAGCCATTTATCTGTCGAAAATGGTGTTCTGTATCACATAATGGAAGGGGAAATATCAAAACTCTGTCTTGTAGTACCTAGGAAATTTAGGGAAGAAGTTATTAGCCTTCACCACTATGTTTGTTCCTCTTGGAATTTCAGACAGCCTCAATCTGTAGTGAAGATAAGAGAATCCTTCTATTAGCCAAGAATGTCAGCAGATAGAGTAGAATATGTGAGAACATGCACCAATTGCACAAAGAACAAGAAACCCAGCAAATGGCCATAGGCATCTCTGGGGGAACATCAGGCTGGTGCTCCACCTGAAAGGGTTCATATTGACATCTTAAGGCCTCTTATTCATAGCAAAAAAGGGTACCAGTACATCTTAGCTCTTGTTGACCAATTTACAGAATGTATGGAATGTTATCCATTAGCTGATCAGACTGCTGAGAATATTGCAGAGGCCACTGTTTATGAGTTTGTCTTGGTTGGTTGCCCGTTGCAGGTCCACAGTGACCAAAGTAGAAATTTTGATATGAAATTGTTCCATGCCATTTGTGATCTCCTTCAGATTACTAAAACAAGAACATCTCCTTATCATCCACCCTCAAATGATTCAGTGGAAAGACATAATGTTTTTATTTTACAAATCATTTGTTGTATCAGGGGTAATCAAAACGACTGGGACATAGATTTGCCACTGCTAGGGAGTGCTGTCAGAAGCATGGTTCATGAGCAAACAGGGTTTTCTGCAAACATGTTAATGTTGGGCATTGAAGTAATAAAGCTTGTGGACACATTGTTCAGCACTTACTTTCAGGACGATGGGAAGTCAACACTACCTAGTTATAATGTACAACTAAAAGAAAGGTTACAGTGTGCTTATGTTTTAGCTAGGAAATATCATCAGTCTGCTCAAGCTAGGCAGCAAAAGGATGATAACATAAAGTTGGCTCAAAGGACATTCAAAAGAAGTCTTGTATACAAATTGCAATCCATATTGCAAGCTCTTATCTGGTGATGGAGGTTCTGTCACAAGTTGTGTACAAGGTCAAAGATCGCAAAAAGGAAAGTGTGGTGCATTATGATCACATCAACATTTGTCAAGATCGTTACATTCCTGTGTGGATGGAACATATGCATCATAATCCCCTTGACATAGATTCAACTTTAGTCTATGATGAGCAGGAGCAGGACGATGGCAACTCTGGGATCAACATTGCTAATTTGTTTGGTGGTTGGGATGATGGTCCTGTAAATGATATACATGATAATGTTTCAGTTACCCCTGATCCAGACAAACATGATGTTGCAAGCACTGTGGACAATGATACCAATAACCACCAATAACCAACATACCATTTCTGATACTATTGCACATTTTATTCGTAGAAATGATGGGGATACAGCTGTAACGACCAGAGGTGGAAGACAGATCAGAAAACCAACATATTTGCAGTACTATGATGATTAGTGTGGCAGTAAATTGCCTGTCTTGTCAGAGTAATGTAAAAATGCTATTGATATAAGATTTAAGCTTGTTAATGAGGCAGATTTTCCTGTCTTGTTAATCTAATTGTACATAGGACAAAATTTGTAGTCATGCTGTATATAATGTTTTTTTGTTTTTGGTTTTTGTTTTTTGTTTACATCTTAGTATGGATTTTGGAGAAGAATGGGAGATTTTTTATGAGACCGGGAATGACATGAGTAATGGGGACTCAATTCCACCATAAAGTGTGTCAGGAAGGCAGCAGAAAAGGGAGACAATGCCCAACATGCCCAAAACGAGAGCCGCATGTGAAGTGCCATGTCTTCAAGGATCATTTTCATCCCATCGACTACACCTTGCTGGGCATGTGGAAATCAGCAGGCACAAACATATAAGGTTGTATAACAGCATGTGGCAGAGTGCCAAAGTCCTGAGCCAATGTTCCAAGGAGAAAAGCTGGAATTTTGAATGAAGTTGTGCTTATATTTTTCTGTATGGAATTTTAGGAAACTCCAGCTGGACTATTGTTGCTTGCAACCAAAAACAACTAGTTTCCAGATTACACAACTAGGGTGACTAATGTGGAGCATGCCTTGTGGAATTATTAGGAGGCGAGATACTGTCTGCCTGAGGTTTGTCAGCATTACGTCTCATGCCCCAACTCTATTCGGTACCATTTCTTTGCACATTCTACACTGAAACCCCATTATAATGACACTCAGATGTCTAACAAATTCATTATAATGACACAAGTCTTCCATGGCAAAAGCTCATTTCCTTTGTTATTTGATTCATCTATCTGAAATATTCAGTTATCTGACACATTTCTGAGGGAACAAATGGTGTCATTGTAATGAATTTTCACTGTATCAGCTTCGTTACAGCAGCTACATAATGCCAGGAGGAACACTTTTAAAGAACTTGAGCAGATGGTGAAAGAAACCTCATCACATGGTTCTCAAGACGTTTATACCATAGCAGACAGTCACTTCTGTCTTGCAGAGTAGCTGCAAAATGTGAAGCTGACTTCTTTGCAAGCAGTTTTGGATCAAGAGCCAACAGTAGATGAGCTGTTCTCCTTGGAGCTATCTGTGGTGATATTCTACTGTCTCTGGACGTGGCCATGCAGAGGGCAAAAACTTTACCTCTTAAAGGATAGGCTAAGTCTGGCCTTTGGTGTACACCCCAGATTTGCCTGCAAGTTCTCTGAGAAGTAAGATGTATCCAGGGTGGATTGTCATGTCAGAGAGGAGAAAGTGGTAGCTTTAGGAGAGATTCAAGTGGATTATAGTAGTGGAGTAAAACACAAGGATAAGGTTTGCCAGCTTCCACTTCTGAAGGTTTTGCCACTGGCCAGGAAGACAAATGTGGCTGTTGTTGTTCATTGTAGGGGGAGGGAGGAGCATTACATAATTTTTTGTGATGTCTTCAACAGGTTTTGGACAAGGATCATCCTTTTCATTTTCATTGCTTCACAGAGTAGGTGGATGAAACTGAATCTGTCTGGGAAGCATTTCCCTCAGCTAAGTTTGGTTTTGCTACCAAGGTAATGGATGTTAAGAACAATGCTATCCTAGATCTTCGAGAGATCTTGAGAGAGTCTGATGCACCCTTTCTATGTCTGTACATCTTTCAGTACAAGACCTGTTACAGCAATGGTGTTGCAGATTGCGAGATGTATATGGGTAAATAAAGAATCTGCCACTCCCTATTGTCTGCAGCTTCACTCTTCAAAATGTGATCCAGTTGTAGAGAGTCTCCCTATAAAGTATATGTTATGGAGACAGGTCAGGAAGTTGACTCTGTAACCTTTTGTAATTATTTGTACATATAACTTTAAATGCACTGATTTATTTGTCCTGTTTGGTGTAAATGCTATTTTTTTTCAGATCTGCACGGGCACTCCCAGAAGATGGGCTTTAACTGCATTATTTGAGAGGTAGTGGTTTTTGTATAGTGTGCAGGGATTGATCCTAAGCATGTAGAATGCTGAGGCTGGGTTCATTTGCAATCATATATCTTGATGGAGTGAATTTGAATCTTGGTTCCATGTACAGCGTGTTATTTTGGTATGAATTGGAATCACTGGTAGTTATTGTGAGGTGGTTAAGTCTGCATGTAATACAATTGGCTATATATGTATATATATATATATATATATGTATATATATATATATATATATATATATATATTTGTATATTTATGTATATATATGTATACATATAATACAATTGGCTATATATGTATATATATATGTGTATATATGTATACATATAATACAATTGGCTATATATGTATATATATATATATATATATATGTATATATATGTATACATATTTATGTATATAAACTAGGCAAAATTAATAACCCTCCACTAAAAGCAATTCTTATATAAAAAACACACACATATTTTCAATATATTCAATGTTTCTTTTATTTTGTATACACTTTAGATTAGATCTGTAGAGGAAATTCTGATCAAATGAAGTCAAGCTTCATTGCACAGTGTCAATAAGCAGCCAAACTCTGAATCACAAGTTCGCAAGAGTACCTGTAGAGCACTCAAACATGCATATGAACTAAGTGCAGAGTCCCATCAGAAGTTATCACAGATGGTGCTTGGTTGCATCAAAAGTTATCACAGACTGTACTTAAAGTTAAGGCATTTTCTGAGTTCAATAGAGCAGAAATTGACTCATCACTGTGTCACATAAAGCACCTTTAAATGTCCATTCAATAGGATGCGTAGCCACCATGGTTGTCAATGCACTGTTGGCAGCGTTTTCGTATGCTGTAGACAAGCTTTCTCACAAGTGCCTGAGGTATACTCTCCCACTCCTCCACAAGATAATGCCGTAGATCTGCGAAGTGTGAGTTAGGACCCATCTTCTGGTACACATTTCTTTTCATGTGGCTCCACAGGTGCTCAATCGGGTTGAGGTCAGGTGAGCATGCTGGCCATTCCATCACCTCAACACTCTCACCATCCAGGTAATCACGAACCACAGCTGAATCATGTGGCCTGGCATTGTCGTGCATCAGCATGAAGTTGTTTCCAATGGCACCTGCATATGGAATAACATGGGGTTCCAGGACATCCGTTATGTACCGTCTGCTTGTCATTGTTCCTTCCATGATGATGAGGTCTGTCTTTAGTAGAGATGCCCGCCCACACCATGATGCTGCCCCCTCAGTATGCAACTGTGGGCTGAACACAACAAGCAGCGTGTCTCTCCATGCACTAACACGTCCATCACTTCTGTGGAGGGAAAAGCGACACTCATCAGTGAAGAGAACATTGCTCCATCCTGTATGTGTTGTACGGACATGTTCTCTTGTCGACTGCAACCGAGCAACCTTGTGACGTGGGGTAATAAGCGGCTTTTTCACCATGCTCCGGGACCTTAAACCAGCAGCATGCAGTCTGTTACGAACAGTCTGGGTGGACATGCGTCTTTGGTGAGGATTGGCTCTCTGCAGCTGGCTCTGAATATCAGGACCTGTGCGGCTCCTACTCCTCAGTGCTGCATTGACGATGAAATGGTCTTGTTGCCTGGTGGTCAGCTTTGGCCTTCCCGGGCATGGTAAATCT
The DNA here is from genome assembly GCA_964020975.1 of Hermodice carunculata. Taxonomy (NCBI): domain Eukaryota; kingdom Metazoa; phylum Annelida; class Polychaeta; order Eunicida; family Amphinomidae; genus Hermodice; species Hermodice carunculata. The sequence goes on from OZ026612.1 coordinate 59,280,130, forward strand.
GCAACATCATTTGTGTTTCGGTATTTTCTCAACAACTCATTGATGGATTTGTGGTTCACACCCATAGCCGGTGCGACAGCTCTGCAACTTTCACTGGCTTCAATGCGACCTATGGCTCTTGCCCTGTCCATTTTGGATAGCTTTGGCATGGTGATGTTCACAGTTTGACCAGTGATGGCGAATCCATAGCTGACAGAAAAAACCCATGCCTTTATACCCATGATTGGCACAGTTTCTGGCCACATTACACAGGTATGGTGAGAAAAATCAATGGTCAGGAGGGTCCTAACAGGGACAGGAAAGACCACACATGATCCTTTCTGCGAAGTGCACTTTTTGACTTTGTGTCACATTCAGCCCATGTGCAGTCAAGCATGGGCTCCAACTCTGCTCATCTTTACACATGATGTAATCAAAGGATTATGCTACACAAACGTGCATATCTTCAAATTACCTAAAAAAAGTATGGGTACACCATTAAATTATTTAAGCTGAGGGTTATTAATTTTGCCTAGTTGATATATATATATATATATATATATATATATATATATATATATATATATATATATATATATATATATATATATATATATATACGCTTGTATAAAGCCTCATTGTTGGCAGCATGAATGTGAGGATGTTGCATGGGGATTTGTTGGATATTCCATATTAACATATATCAATAAGGATATCTTGGAATCCGTGATTTTTTTTACAAATTGAATATAGTTTATCTCTTTAAAACCGTGGAGAAAATTGTGCTGATTGATTTGTCCTACCTGTATTAACAGAGCCTGAGTTGCCTGTCTGGACCTCATTCCAGTCATCAGCCATGTTTAAGTGCAGATCTCAAGACCAGTGACAAGTAATGGGCGTACAATCCTGATTACTTACTCACTTGTGAACTTGGTTGATTATCCCTTTTCACCTGTGGGCAGGGATGTCAGTTTCTTCTTGAAGGATGTTGCAGTAGTAGGTTTGGCTGCATCAGCTGAAATGTTGTTCCATCTATCGATCACACTTTTGGTAAACCCCCCCCCCCCAAAAACTTTCATACATCTAAACCACTGAAATATTTGTATAGTTCAAATCTATGACCTCTAAGGCTTCTGCCAGGTTTAGAAAATAGGGTGTCCAAGTTTGTCTTATATGAATGATGGGTGAATTTATACATTTAGCACATATCTAGATATCTTTTATGATCTTTAAGAGACTGAACATTATTGTGAAGTTGTGTGTTACATAGCCTCAAGCATCTACTTTGTACATTTCCTTTTGCAACCAAATATTTTTTTTCCAAAGACTCCATACAAGAGCCCCATATTCCAGCACAGATCTTACTAATGACTTATATAATGTGCTGATCTTGGTTTTTTGTTAAGTTGGTAAAGCAACATTTACTGATGCCATGCCTCTGTTTTGCTTTCTTGATTATGCTATTTATATGTTCATTGGTATTTAAATTATGGGAAATGAGGACTCCTACATGTTTTTGGTGCCCTGTCCTCTGTAACACTTTGTTACTTAAGGTGTAAATACAATGATGTGATTCTTGTATCCTTGGTGGCGTTAAATTGTAGGAGCCATGGTTTAGACAAATCTGACAGAGAATTTAAGTCCTCTTGTAAGTATTAACAGTCTTGGTTTGCGATCACTTTATTGTAGATTTTAGTGTCATTGGCGTAGAACAAAGTGCTTGCTATGGAGATATTTCTTTATGAATAATAGCAAGATAATTATAAATTATATACATTATTATAGACATTAAGACATTAAGTCTTCCTTTGTTTTCTTAATAGCCATTAAGGCTATTTATTAAGTATTGTTACTCCTATTTCTTCTCTGGTGGGCCCCACCCCAAAAATTCCTCTATTTTAGATCATAAAATCCAGTTGGAACAAGCGATAATAATACGGAATTAGAACTGTTATCCTTACTTGTCCACGTCATCCTTATTCCATAGTTCTCCACTTCCTTTTTCTGGATATTTCTCATAAAGATGATAGTAAATGTGAGGTTCACATGACTTCGAACTAATAAACTGTCTGTGTTGGGGATTTCCGCCAGAGTTGGGTATGTGAGAGACAGCAAGATATATAAGCAATGTATTCTTGCCTGTACAACATTTAACTACATTTTCACTGTTCGCGGATCTTTAGATACAATATATTCCATCTACAACACAACTAAAAGTTTCATCATTTATTCATCATTTGGTGGTAACCACGTTATCGGTGAACATTTTAGCTGTACTCCAAACAATATCAGAAATGTCTTGGACATGAAAAAGCAAAAGAAAGGGAACAAGAACAGAACCCCAGGGGACCCTAATGTATACACGCTGCCAACTGGAGATGCCATTCCTAAGAAATACTCTTTGTTTCCTATTATGCAGAAAGGCTTCCATCCAGCTAAGAACTTTCCCTCTGATCATTGCTTCTTTTGATTTTTTAAAAGAACCGTTTATGGAGGACTGTATCGAAGCTTTGAGAAATCTAGGTAAATTATATCTGTTTAATGGTGTTTATTGAAGTTTTCCATCCAGTAGTTAAGACATTCTATGAGCTGCGTTATGCAGGAAAAATTTTTCTTAAATCCATGTTGATGACACATAAAGGTATGGTTTACTTCTGTCAGCTCCAATATTCTGCCTAAAACTATTCTCTCGAGGATCTTGAAGAATTGGCTAGTTAGGGAGACAGGTCTGTAGTTGGCTGCTAAGGTTTGAATGCCCTTTTTACAAAGTAGATTTATAGCAGCGTCCCTCTATTCCTGAAGCATGGTTCCACTTTAGAGAGATTTATTGAAAAGTCTTGCTAGTGACAGACAGACAGACAGACAGACAGACAGACAGACAGATAGACAGATAGACAGATAGACAGATAGATAGATAGATAGATAGATAGATAGATAGATAGATAGATAGATAGATAGATAGATAGATAGATAGAATTCTTTAACCAGGCTACCTGGCTCAGTGCAAAAGCTCTGATCATCCGCCAGGCCCTGGATGATGAAGCGATGACAGTTATAGAAAATAACTTTCTATACATTAAAAATATAGGTTAGCTGAATACAATATATAATATAATAAAAGAATATCACAATCTAAAACATATATCAGCATAGACAACATAGTCTTATAGACATAACTTAGGTAGAGTAAAAGCAAATGGAACATTCAGTGAGAAGGGGAAGGGGGGGCTTTACATATTAATGTAGGGCTATGGCCATCAGACCACCCCCACCCCCACCCCCCAAACACAAAATTATTGTTGCAGCAGGCTATGATCTGATGACCGGAGCCAGCCAGGCCTTAAAACATGAAAGTGAAGGGGCATTCCTTACATCTAGGGGGAGGGAATTCCAGGCGACTGCGCCTCTGTGGGTCATCCTGCCCTTGCCAATAAGTCGGGAGGGTTGCACATATAATGAATTGTTGAATGAAGACCGAGTATTGTGAGAGCGTATTTCTGATACTTTATGGAATTTTTATGTGATGTATTCGGGCATGAGGTTATGCGTAGCCTTGTACATGAAGACATGACTAGGCAGATTTTTTTGTTGTTGTAGTGTTAAAATATTGGAGAGGTTATGAAGTTCCGAAATTGGTGTGTATCTGTTTGATTTGTTTCTTATCCTTAAAGCACGGTTCTGAAGAATATGGAGTTTATTTTTTATTGGCAAGAACAGGAGTCCCATACGGTATCACAGTAGTCCATGCAGGGAAGAGCAAGTGACATGTGCAGAGTCAAAAGAAGATGTTTAGGTAGATATTTGTTTCCTCTTCCCAACATGGCAATTCTGCAGTTTACTTTGTGGCAAATTATTCAATATGTTTAGAGAAACACAAAGTATGGTCCAGCACCACCCCCAAGTACTTGAAAGAACCAACCTGCTCAATAGCAGCATTGTCAATATGAATGTCTGGAGGTGGGCATATCTTAAGTCTGCTGGATGTGCCAAAAATTATGAACTTGGTTCTTTTGGTGTTTAAAGTTAATTTGTTGGCCTTGAACCAATCAGATACATTTTCAAGTTCAGAATTCAAGGTCATTTCGATGATGTTTATGTCTTTTGCGGAGACATATAATACTGTGTCATCGGCATACAATAGGATATTGGAAAATTGGATGCAAACAGGCAGATCATTTATATATAGAATGAAAAGCAGGGGTCCAATTATAGACTCCTGAGGGACACCGTAGCTGATGGCTCTTGCCTCAGAGAAGCAGCCATCAACCACGGTTTTCTGAGTTCTGTCAGTGAGATATGATTTGAACTACCCAAGTTCCCTGCCCTCGACACCGTGCATCCCCAGCCTCTGTAGCAGAATTTGGTGGTCCACGGTGTCGAAGGCCTTCTTTACATCTAAAAACAGGACACCACAGAAGTTCCCATTGTCTATGTCAGTATGAACAGAGTCAAGGAAATGAGTCTGAGCTGTTGATGTAGATGCTTTTCTGAAGCCTGATTGAACAAGGGTCAGAAGATTATTAAGAGTAAGAAAGGAGTATAATTGGTGATGTATGGCACGCTCCAAAACTTTCAGCGTGACTGGTAATACCTATATAGGTCTATAGTTATTGATGTCATCTTTACGACCATCCTTGTAAATTGGAGTGACCCTAGCTGTCTTCCACCCCTCCAGTACAGTGCCAGTACAAAGTGATGAGTCTTAGTCGAAACAGCACCTAAGACCATTAACATTAATATTGTCAGGTCCATTTGCTTTGTTCGGTTTGAGCTTAAGCAAATTTAGTTTTGACTATTCTAGGTGTGATGCTAATTTCCCTCAGTATATACACTACATTCGGTGATTCTGGTAGGATAAAATGTATCGGAGTTTCTTGGACTAAAGATGCGGTGAAAAATTATTCAAAATTCAGCTTTGTCCTTGTCCTCAGTGTAAAGCTTGCCTTCATGCAGAATGGAATCGACGGTGGCACTACTTCGAATAAAATATCTGGAATAATTCTAAACGTTTTGGATTATTGCCAATTTGTTTTACTAAGTTGTCTTCACAGTGGGCTTTATAGCATTTTATATTGTATTTCAGTATAACTTATTCCGTTCATAGAGTAGTTTGTCTGCTGTGTGATTAGTGGACATCTGTTTTATCCAAAATCTTTTCTTTTGTTTGGCCCTCCTAATAGATTTGAATCTTGTCAGTGGAAGTCTGTTATGGTCACCTGGTTTAACCAATTTGTATGGAATATATTTATCTATTTGATCGTTTTAAATTGATTTTAATCTGGCCCATACAACTTCAATGTTGTGAGAGTTGTCAATGAAATCCCAGTTTGTGTCCCTCAGGCTCGTGTTTAGGTCGTCGAAATTGCCCTTGCTGTAAAGATAAACTGTCTTACTCGCATGACTGCCCTAATAATGGCACATTTGGTACTATCATCTAGATATACATATTTCCATATAACGTAATGTTACATTCAAAGGGTGAACTCATTGTTTTCATTAGATATTTTTTATGGTGGGTGGGTTGTGACAGTGGAACTCTTTTGCATAATACATGATGTCCTTTTTAGGGTGGAAACCCTTGAAAAAATAGTACATTCATTCATTTAATCATTTATTTATTGTTGAAAGGTGGAAGTCTTGGTTTTTATTTTATATTTTTTAATCATATATATATATGTGTGTATATATATATATATATATATATATATATATATATATATATATATATATATATATATATATATATATATATATATATATATATATGTGTGTGTGTGTGTGTGTGTGTGTGTGTGTGTGTGTGTGTGTGTGTGTGTGTGTGTGTGGAACCTCTATGTTAAATTACATTGCAACCTTTTCTAAGGGTGAAACTCCTAGGTTTTTGGGTTTTTTTGGCGGGCGGAGGGGTGGCTCATGTGGAACTCTATTGCGAAATATGTTATATATTTTTAGGGTTAACTCTTTGGGAAAATATTAAACATTTTTAGGGTGGAACTCCTTGGTTTTATTTTCTATTATTTATTTATTTCTACATTCATTCATTCATTCATTCATTCATTCATTTTTTAGGGGTGGGGGTGGAACTCTTTTTTTTATATATTTATTTCTTCCATGCATGTTGATTCTGATTATGGTTTTTCTCAACCTCTCTTCTCTTTTTTTTTCTTTTTCCTTTCTCTTGTGTTTTCTTTTTGTGGGTGGAGCTCCTCAGCCGAGCAAGCGGGGGGGGGGGGGCATTTGAACCACATTACCCCCCTCCCCGGTAACAGGCCTGAATGTGAATTCGTATTGTTTGTGCCAACTTGAAAAAAAAATGAGCCGGTCGGCAACTTTTACCGTCTCTCATGAGAGAGCGGACCCATTTAAAAAAATGGCTGAATTATTTTAGCTCTAATGAAAAAAAGGTCGTAGAGCTCATGCGATCATTCATGTCTGTCCGTACGTCCGTGAACTTTTGCTTATGAGCTCCATACAGTCCACAGTTTGTAAGATAGCTCCATAAAACTTTGAGAACTTACCAAGTGTATAAAAATCTAGGTCGAGTTCGATATTGGTAGCGCTATCTACAGTATTATGTAATGTATCGGTCAAAATGTAAACATATTGTGACCACTTGATGTCCATAAGATTTAGTGCGATTGTGGAGGAGGTAAAAATCTCAGTTACTTACGATACTAGTGGCGCCACCTATAATTTGAAGGAAATTATGAACCAAAATGTGGTGAAAGATGTGAAATTCCATATAAAATGACAGCTAATTGAATTTGACGTGCCAAATTTATAGGAGAGGTATGATTCTTAAATTTGACTGATAAGTTTGTGCTTAAGGCAGATCCAATGATTTCTGATGTTGGAGCACTTTTAATAATACAAACAGACTAAATTTAAATCTTAAGTATCTTCAAAACTAGTTCTGATTGAGATGGCATTCTTACTTTAACTTTAAAGTTTTTGTTATTGGTGCACCAAATTAACCATGAAGTTGTAGCATTTCAATTTATGTAAATTAGGCAAACACGCCATTTAAAAATCTTGAATATTTTCAAACCTATTATAGTGTGAGATACATTGGGACTTCCAACTGCAATTTACATGTTTGTGATAGTACTGATCTCAAGGATCCATAAATCAAAATTGAAGCATTTTAAATTATACACATTAGGTGAAAACCCTATGCCAATCATTCAAATTTGAAAAGCACCCACACTAACAATCCCTCCTCTTCCTGCTCCTTTTAAGACTTTTGTCAACATACACAAAAGTTTACCTTTCGCTTGTAGGTTTATAACCTTTGCCAGTCAAATGAAATATGAAAACAACTTGTATAATTTCGAATTGCGCTAATTGCGGGACTTGAGAAATTTAAATCCAGAAAATTTTCGAAGCAATGGAAGATACAGCTGTCAATCAAATTTACTAGGTAAATTATATCTACGTAGGTGCATGCCAGTGGCGAATCCAGTGAACAGTAAAACATAGCTATAGAATTTTATTAATTCATACTAATCTGGGGCACTTGTAAACTTTAAACCTTGAATGTCATTAAATCTATTATGATAAACTTAAATCTTTGAATATCCTCAAAAATATTATAGACATAACATAGAAGCCATTCCAATTTCAATTTGCACCCAGATTGATTTGCCTTTCTACTTATTATTACTATCATCATCCAAAGAAACGGTGCATGCATACAAATGTAGGTGCTGCTTCAGCACTGGCTTTGTCGCTGATATAACAAATTGCACGAAAAATGCTGATTTACAGGTCATCATATTTGCATATATATACTGCACGGTGGGTGTATTGTATGATTAATTACACTTAAAATCATAATTCGAGCCACGTGCACTTGACCTTGAGTTGCCTCCAATTCAAAGGCAAGCCATGGACATAATGTAATATGTACTTCCGCTGTCACCGCCATGTCTTTGAAGAGTATCGAACCCGTTTTCGGTCAGCCACCAGTGCCCATTCTCTCCCCCAAAATGACCTTTATAAAACACAGGGTTTGGTCAAAATTTTGAAGCCAACCAAGCTACTGAAGGTAACACGTGGCAGGGAGAGAAGACGCCTAACTGAGGGAGGAAATTGGGAGATTGTGGCCCTTTGCACCACGGCGTTCGTGCAGTGATAACAGCACAGGGAGGTGCTACCCGATATTGACGGGTTGAAAACATTTTGGCACTAAACTGTCAACATTTCAAAATGCCGAGAACTTCAAAGTGAGCTGAAACATGCCATGAAAGTGCTTGTCAGTTTCTTTTTTAAACAACACAATAGAATTGATTGACTGTTAAATTTTTATCTGATACGTTCATTCAACCACGACGTCTTCATTGTGGAAAAAAAAACATCAAAATTTCTGTGAAAAGACCAAGCTCGGTCTCCTTTCTGTATTCCTGATCATAGAAGACAAAGTAAGTCGAGATGCTTAACTTACGATTTTAAGTAAATATCAATTTGCATGTAAATAGCCTTCAATGGTAAGGCATGCCATGAATTTTTATATACATAGAAATAAACTTATTTGACATTCAGTATAGTAGTTTGGTGACACCATATACACACATTGTTTTTAAATTTCAAAACCATTCTCATTGCGTCTGGAATGCTGGACCTTGCATGTATGATGTGGAAAAGTGGATCAGATTCCATATTTATACATATGGTCGACTCTACTATTTCCGACTATTCATCAGAACTTTACTAAATCACACTCGTAAGCAAATTTTCTTTACATATTCAAACACTGCAAAATGGACGATCATCACAACATACCTCTATTTTGATGGTTTGTTATGTTTAAGGATATTAATCCATAAAATGACCGAACTTCTGTTTTTTGTCTTCAGTTGCAAAGTTTTCGCCCGAATTTGTGAAAATTCCCAACAAAAACCAAATTCCATACAACAGAAATTTTGTTATACTTAAAAGGAAAGGTGCACAACAAAGGAAATTATTTTTATCAACTGCATTTTAAGTGAAGTTTTAACTTTTACAGCATCTGAAAAGAGTCGCACTACCGGACATAGGTTAAAAAGTGTTATATTGCAATTATTGTGTCTGCAGTAGCTATTGAACTGACCGTCCTGCTGTGAAATAATGAAAGAATCTAATCATTTTCTGAATTAGATTTTATAAATTTATCATACCTTTGAAAATTATCACCTTTTATAATTTGCTTCATCTCATGTTCCGTAAGAATGGGTACGTGTTGCCTATTTGAAACAGGGATTTTATATATATATATATATATATATATATATATATATATATATATATATAAACTACCTCCATAGAACCATTCTTTTTTAGGAATGGTGAATTGGTCGAGTGGATATGTGCGCTTCCCATTTCAGCTGGGCGACTGGTGCCAAAGGTTGCAGGTCCCGCTCGTTCCGAACATAAAATATATATTTTCGGCATTTCCTTAATGCTGGTGGATTTAAGTCCCCGATTCTGAATGTTGGATAGCATATATATATATATATATATATATATATATATATATATATATATATATAATTTATCCTTAATGGGTCTCTCCAGAGACAATACACACAGGAATGCTTATTTCCAGGCGCCATTTTGCATATTTACGTGTATGTACTACCATTTTAGCAAAACCGTTACTTCAAAATATGACGTGCCCCAGAACCAATTTTTACCAACCAAAAACCTTTCGTATTATGCCTAGAATGCTGCTCATTCATTCTCTTATTGGGTCACTCCGGAAGTATAACTCACGGCAGTGCACATTTCCAGGCACCATTATATTGTATGTGTGTACATTGCTCATTATTTGCATTTATTATGCAATGTGTCATTGATAGACTTAGGCCTTCTTTAGTCAATAAAATAATGAACGATTACCGTTCAATAAAACTGTTATTGAAAAAATGAAGCTTTCCCGAACCCATTTTTTTTTTTTTTGTTTTATTAAAGCGAGACAGAGTTCACACTTTAATAGAATAACATTGCAGTTTCAAAACTGAAACTCTTCATTTTGGTGCATGGTCACATGCCCGAGAACTTGCCGAAATTGATACTTGTTCCACTTATCAAAAACAGAGATGGAGATTTAACTGACCGGGACAACTATAGACCCATTGCTCTTGCTACAGTCGTTTCTAAAGTAATTGAAAACATTATGCTTAGAAGATGCAAACAATACCTGTATACATTATCTTACCAATTCGGGTTTAAGAAGGGACAGGCTACTGAAATGTGTATATATGTGCTGAAAGAAGTAGTACATTATCATAAATCACATAAGATCCCAGTGTTCGCATCTTTTCTGGACGCCAGAAAAATGCTTTCGATAGTGTTAATCACTGGACCTTGTTGAAAGAGTTGCTTCAGCGTGGTGTTTCCGTAATATATTGTCAGACTCCTGAATTAAATTATGTACTGGCCAGAAATGGAGTCGGTTGCAATAATGGTGGCACCCCTCGTCCATAATTTCAGCTATGCAGATGGCATTGTTATCCTGAGTCCATCGGTAAAGGGATTGAGAGTGCTCTTGTCAAAATGGGCATCTTTTGCTGCCTCTCATGATATCACTTACAATACTAAGAAGACTGAATGCATGATTTTTTTAATTCTGGTACCGAGATGAATAGTCTGCCATCTGTGAAGTTGTGTAGCGATAATTTAAAGGTTGTGGGTCGCTTTACATGTTTAGTACATGTACTTTTCTCCTCGCTTTTGGATGACCTGGATATGGAACGTCTGTATCGATCTTTATACTGTAGAGCAAACATGATGAAACGAAAATTTTATGCATGTTCAAATGACGTCAAAACACTGCTTTTTAAATCATACTGCACTTCTCTGTACACAACACAGCTATGGGTTCAGCGTACTACCAAGTCTCTTAGTACGTTTACCGTCCTGTGCAACAATGCCATTTGTTGGATTATGGGACTGTCTAAGCGTTGCTCTGCAAGCGGCATGTTTGTTCTAAATCGGGTGCAGTCTTTTGTTTTGGGGAGCTAAGAAGAAAGTTGGTACATTGTTTTCAATGCAGGCTTTTTGAAAGTCACAATCTTCAAATTGAACACTTAATGGGCACAGATGTTTTATGGGACTCGGCGAATTGCCCGACGCTGGCGTCAGCTTTTATATTAAGTGTGCTGACCTGTGATATTATTTGTGAACTCCGTTTTAACAAGTGTGTTTTCATATATATTTAAAGTTTGTCAACACACACTTTTTTGGTTTTCCAAAAATTCTTTCTTTTTTCTTCTTTCTTTTTAAAGTGTGTGTGTCAACGCACACTTTTCTGTTTTTCTAGGAATTCTTTATTTCTTTCTTTCTTCTTTCTTTCTTTCTTTCTTTCTTTTTCTTTCTTTCTTTCTTTCTTTCTTTCTTTCTTTACAGGCAAATTTGTCCGACATTTCATTTGAAAAGTATTATATGTAGAAATTCCAAACTTGGCACAATTATACTTCTATGGACAAAGTCTGGCCTTTTTATAATGAGAAGTCGTGCTTTTCAAAATTATGCAAATGAGGGCTAATTAAAGTTTTAAATCTTCAATATCTTATATACTATAGTAGATGTAGTTCCCAGTGTATAGGAGTTCGATCATAACAAGGTAAAGGTCATCTCAAATGTCAAAGTCATGTCAAGGTCAAAGGTCAATTTTAAGCCAAAATGTCATTTTTGAGATCAAGGTTCACTTCAGGTAGAGGTCATCACAAGGTCAAAAGTCATTTCAACGTCAAAGGCCACTTTCGATGGTGGCTTTCTTCTAGCCATAACTTGGTCAATTTTTATCCAATTTTGATCATGTTGGGCTCAAATTGTAGCTATTATAACACTGCAATTTTTTTTAATTTGCATGTGACCTCTGAAGGTCAAAGGTCAAGGTCATGTGGACCTTTGAAAGTTTCATGCAGTCATAACTTGGCCAATTTCCATCCAATTCTAATCATGTTGGACTCAAATTGTAGGTTTTGCTACACTGGACATTTTTATAAAACATGTTACCTCAAAAAGGCAAAGATCAAGGTCATTTGGCCCCTCGAAAGTTTCATCTTGCCATAACTTGGTCAATTTTACTCCGATTTGGTTCATGTTGGGCTTAAATTGTGGGTTTTGTAACACTGTGCAATTTACATGTGACCTGTAAAAGTCAAAGGTCAAGGTCAATTGGACTTTGAAATTTGCATCCAGCCATAAGCTTAATGTAATGTGATGTACCAAAGGATAGCATTTCATATTTACAACTTTTGAAGGCACACAGGCAGATTTGCTTTCAAGCAAATCTTTTCTTTCTTTCTTTCTTTCTTTCTTTCTTTCTTTCTTTCTTTCTTTCTTTCTTTCTTTCTTTCTTTCTTTCTTTCTTTCTTTCTTTCTCTCTTTCTTTCTGTCTTTCTTTCTTTCTTTCTTTCTTTCTTTCTCCTTTACCAGCAAATTTGTCCGACAATTTTTTCTGACACTATTATACATAGAAACGCCAAACTTGGCATGATTGTACCTCCATACAAGAGCTTTGGTCGTTTTATACACAGAAATGAAGATGTTTAAAATTATGCAAATTGGGGCATTTGAAATTTTGAATCCTGAATAACTTCAAAGCTATAATAGATAGAGATGCCATTCCAACTTCTACTCCTGTGTTATGGAATAGTTGTACATTGCCATACTAATTAGTATATTAATATTAATATGCTTTGAAGACACACAAACTGATTTGCTATGTAGCAAATCATCTTTCCTAGTTTCTTTCTTCCTTTCCTTCTTTCTTTCGTTCTTTCCTTCTTCTTTAGCAGCGAATTTGTCCGACACTTTTCTCTGACGCTGTTATACACAAAAAATCCAAACTTGGCATAATTGTACCTCCATACACGGCGTTGGGCCTTTTTATAAAGAGAAATGAAGATGTTTAAAATTATGCAAATTAAGGGCATTTGAAATTTTAAATCTTGAATAACTTCAAAAGAAAAATAGACAGAGGTGTCATTCCAACTTCTACCGGGGGTTATTGACCGTTGCGTATCTAATGCATTTTTTAAAAAGTTGTAGCAATTTGAATTATGCTAATTAGCAGCATTTGAAATTTTAAATCTTGAATATCTTCAAAACTATTATAAATGGAGATGTCATTTCAACTTTTCGGGGGGGGGGTGTTATCGACCATTGCACATGTAATGAATCATAAACAAAAGTTAAAGCAATTAAAATTATGCTAATTAGCAGTATTCAAAATTTTAAATCTTCAATATATTCGACACTTTAATACAGATGTGCTTCCAACTTCTACTAGGGGGATGTTGAGCACTGCGCCCCTAATGAATTAAAAACCAAAGTTGTCGCAATTTGAATTATGCTAAGAAGCACCATTAGAGATTTTAAATCTTGAATAACTCCAAAGCTATAATAGATAGAAATGCCATTCCAGCATCTACTCCTGTATCATGGACTAGTTGCACATCGCCATACCAATATGTTTTGAAGACATGCATATACTGATTTGCCATGCAGCAAATTATCTTTTCTAGTTGAACTTACTCTTATAACACATGTATATATATATATATATATATATATATATATATATATATATATATATATATATATATATATATATATATATATATATATATATATATTATATGCCCATATTTTTGTATTTTATGAAATGTCTTCTATGGCTATATTAGTCTGAAATAAAACTTATCGTATTTCTTATTTTGAAACTTACATAACCTATCAGGCGAAACGATTTCATGAAATACGGAGAATCGAGGATGCGCGCGCAATGTTCAAATTCTAGGAGGAAAGTAAGTAATTTTGGACATATTTGGAAGTTTTGGGGAGAAATTGAATAAAAGCAGGATAGATTTTGATTTATGAATAGTTAGAGACACTACTGGGAAGTTTATAGGTGTTATTTCAAGCTTGTCGAGGAGAATTTGGGACTTTGAGCGAAAATCGGGTTGAGTAGACAGGAGGACGCCAATTGTCAGTATAAACAAATTGGGCAAAAGTATGTTTTATGTCAGGTCGTGGGGAGCCGCGTAGGTTGCAGCGTGACAGGAGGAGTTCTTGGCGGGCAGTGGGTTGTTGGGGAGGCAAGGCAGGATGTAGGTGATGGTAGGGAGGAGGCAGCTGGCGGTCGAGGGGAGGATAGTGGAGAGGGTGAGAGTTGTGACAGGTACATACAATGCCAGGGCTGTTGTATGTGGGAGGATTTTAGCGCAACAGGGTTAGAGTGTAGTCTAGAGGAGGCAAGGGACGATAGCTTTGTATTTACGTGTGGGAGGTGTTGGAAGGTTGAGACCTTAGAGGCTCAGCTGTCAGCCCTGAAAGTAGAGCTAGAGGAGGCCAGGGATAGGATCAGGGCTGGGAGGGACAGGAGAGGGCAGGAGGGTTTAGAGAGGGTGGAGGGACAGGTTAGTAGGGAGGTGGAGGGACAGGGGCAGAGTGTAGGGAAGGTTGGTCAGGTTGAGGTAGGGGGAGGTAGGGAGGAGGTAGAACAGGCAGCAGGTGGTGCAGGGGAGGGTGGTCAGGTAGAGGGAGGTGGAGGTAGTGGGGAGGTAGAACAGGTAGTAGGGAGTAGCAGGGAGGGAGAGGGGGACCAGGTGGGAGGGAGTAGACAGGGGGAGAGAGGGCGTCAGGGTAGACAGGCAGTGGTGGTGTGGAGCAGTATAGTGCGTAAGGTAGATAGTACTTTTTGCAGGGAGGACAGGGCAAACAGGGTTAGGGTCTGTTTGCCGGGGGCGAAGATTAGGGATGTGGAGGAGCGGCTAGAGGGGATAGTTAAGTCTAGTGGGGAATGCCCGTTGGTCCAGGTTGGGACAAATGACTTGGCGGATAGGGAGGAGGGGAGAGGGTGGGAACAGAGACAGTTTTAGGGAGGTACAGGGGCTTATTGGATAGGCTGGGAGGACTAGAGTGTGAGCCATTAGTGATGGGGATCCTGCCGAGGTATAGGATGGGTGGATGGGAGGCAAGTAGGATCAGTGCGATCAATAGGCAGTTGGACTCCATGTGTAGACAGAGGGGTGGTGCCTTTAGGAACTTGTGGGAGGACTTCGTGGATAGGAGGGAAATGTTTGCCTGGGACGGGCTGCATCCAAGCCAGCAAGGAGGGGATAGGTTAGGACAGGTTTATAGTGAGTGGGTGCAGCAGCAGGGAAACTAGATAGCCCAGCACCGGGCCAGGAAGTCCCAGTCTCGGATCAGGATAGGAGAAGTTGGGGAAGAAAGAGGAGAAGGGATGAGGGCAAGGTTAGGGTAGGATATGTGAATTGTAGAGGATTCAAAGGAAAGCTAGTTGATATCATTGATGTGGCAGTCAAGGAGGAGATGTCTATCATAGCATTGTCAGAGACGCATTGTAGAAAAGGAGAGCAGGACCAGCTAGAAATCCCAGATGGATTTGTATTCACAGGAGAAGGAAGAGAAATGGGGCAAAGGAAGGGAGGTGGGGTGGGTTTTCTGGTGAAGAAGGATGTCAAATGGCACAGTATTAACATAGGGGATGATGATGAGAGTGAAGTGAGGCATGAGGCGCAGTGGATTGGAATAGAGTCTGTTCAGAATAAGATAGCTGTTGGAGTAGTGTATGCAGGAAGAGAGGGCTTTCCGGAGGAATGGAATGACCAGATTTTGGAGTGGTTACGGGTGACTGTTAATGCAGTTCAGGAGCAAGGGTATCATGTGCTGCTTGTAGGTGATTTCAATGGTCACATAGGAGATGGGTTGGACGGAATTGATGGTGGAGATGCAAATACGAATAGAAATGGAAGAAAGTTGCTACAATTTTCTAGAGAAATGGGATTGCGTATTTTGAATAGGGATTTCGAGTGTAAAGGGAAGTGGACCTGGAGTGTTGGAGATAGGAAGTCAATCATCGATTATGCCCTGGTGGATGATAGGTCGTTCAGAATGGTGGAAAAGGTTAGCATTGACGAGGATGGTAGTATGGAAAGGGGAGTGATCATAACTGGATGACTGTTGATTTGAGGTGTAGGAAACAGGTGAGAAAAAGCGGTGGGTCAAAGTGGGTATGGTGCATCAACAGGGACACAAACTGGGATGCATACAAGGAAAGACTATCAGATGTATTGGATGGATGGAAGGAAGCATGGGTTGATACAGAATCTAGTGATGTGCAAGGCATGTCTGATGATTTGAAGAGAAAGATTTTTGATGTTGTCAAGGAGACGATAGGTCGGAAAAGAGACCCAATTGACAAGAAAGGGTATAGCATAGATTCAGAGTTCAAGGGGGCTAGTGGGGATAGAAGGGTAAAGAACAGAGCATGGAGACTGGCTAGAAAAAGGAGGGAGGAGAGGGAGATTGTGTTGGCTCGAGAGGAGTACATGGAGGCAAGAAAGAAAGTGAATGACATGAATGCTGAGAGGAGGGCAAAGCAAAATGAAGAAATGACGAGTAAGGTTATGTCAAGTGGGGCAGAGTCATCAGCAGTATTTTGGAAGCAGGTTAATAGGAGAAAGAAAGTTCCAGTCAATAGGTTGTCTCATAGGGGGAGAGTAGTTGAAGGGGAAAAGGACCTAAGGGATGCATTGAAGGAACATTGGAGGGAAGTGAATGACCCACAATGGGGTGTGGGGGAACCACCAATGGTGAGGTCGGAAGCTAGGGAGGACAAGTGGGACCAGGAACTCTGTAAGAGGGTCCAGAGGGTGGAGGTTGAGCGAGCAGTGGATCATATGAAGGCTGGTAAAGCTCCTTGACCAGATGGGGTGTTGAATGAGTTTATCAAGAAAGGACCAGTGAAACTGTGGGAAAGTATGTGTTGGTTGTTTAACAAGGTTATAGAGAACAGGGAAGCACCAAGAGAATGGAGGGAATTGAAGATAGCATATATTCCGAAAAAAGGGTCAGTCCAGCATTTGGATAAATGCCGAGGCATAGCAATAGCATCAAATATTGGTAAAATCTTTGCACTTGTCATGTACAGGAGATTGGGGAGAATAGTTGGAAGAGAAGATATGCTAGGGGAGATTCAGAATGGGTTCAGGTCAGGTAGGAGAGTAGTGGATCATGTCTTTACTTTGTCCCAGATTTTAGAGATTGCAAGGAAAAAGAAACGGAAGGTGTACATGGCTTTCCTGGA